>CABHPP010141528.1:6046-30844 GCA_902168425.1 Peromyscus attwateri
GACACATGTGCACATGCACACACACCTGTTTCTGCCAGGTGTCTGGGGAGCACTAACTGGCAGTGAGCACTCTAAGGTTTGGCTTTGTGGAGCATTTGCACCACACAGGAGGTGTGAGTCCTGGTTAAGTACTGTGTAATGGAGGCTGATGGCTTCAGATTTTCAGCAGTTACTTTTTCCATTTTCAACTTAGCACTTCATTCTAAGGCAATCACTTCCCACAGTGGTCCCTCCAGTGGAGGGCTCCAGGTGTTTCCATTAGTCCTAGTCCTGACCATGAAACTCTGGGACATTTTAGCTCTTCAGTGGGAGACATTCCAATCCCACTTTGTGAACTCTTCCCTCTACCCTAAGACACCAAGGAAGCCAGAGCTCTGCCTCCAGGGATGAGTGACCAACTCTGGATGGGTGCCCCTGTTTCCCTTCTCCTTCCTGGATCTTGTTATCACCCCAGTTTTTGCCTTGCATATTAGTTACCTCTTTGAAGGCTCATTTTACACTCAAGAAGACTTGTTACTATTCTTCCCAGACTTTTCAGTTGTTTTCCAAATAAGGGCTAGTTCAGATACAATATATTAACAAACCATGGGGCCAGAAGTCACATTGAGTTCCTTCTCCGTTACCCAACAGGTTCTCGGGCATCAAAATAAACGAACAGATACGAGAGTAAATGAGCATGCTTTTGCTCAGTGTGGGATGCAGAGATGCTCGCCAACGTGGAAGCACAGATGGACCAGGCACTTGACTCATGGGGTTGTCCCACCTGAAAATCTTACTGATTCTGGGCTGGGATGTCACTCAGAGGTTCAGGACCTGCCATGTGCAAGGCTCTGGGCTCCACCCTAGCACTGCTAAAGCAAAGCAAAGCAGGGGCGGGACTCTGTGGGTTGAGTGTTTGCCTAGCATGCATGAAGCCCTGGGTTTAACCCCCAGCATGGCATAAACTTGGCATGGTGGTGCACACAGAAGGATGGAAAGTTCAAGGTTATCCTTATCTACATATTGAGCTTAAGGCTAGCCTGGAATACATGAGACCCTGTCCCGCAAACAAAAGTAAATGAAAACAACAACTCCCTACAACCCAGTTTTAGAACCTTCATTTCTAATACTTGACTTTGCTTTTAACCGATACGTAAGAATACAAAATTGTACATATTTGTAAGGTGCCACGTGATGTATTGAAACAGCACACACTAGGTAGAGTTTAAACAGGCAAGAGCAGTTCTGCATGGTCAGACTTTGAAAGATGTTTCTTTCGAAGCATCTTTCTCTCCTGATGACATTGTTTTTTTCTGTAGACATCCTCTTGTGCAACTGTACCTTGGAACTTCTTGCTCCACGGGATGGAAACTCAGTACCCATTGGTGAGCCTCTTCATTTGAACGAGACCCCCAGGTTATTCGTGTGCTCAGGAAGGTTCTAGGAACTCCTCCTTCCCAGAATGTTCAGCAGTGTGTGCCATGAATAGCTAAGCGTGCAGTGAAAGAGTTAGAGGAGAACTGTGAGGAAGTGAGTCTGGCAGCCTTCAGGTGGCTCACTCATTTTGGTTGGCCTGGAATCTTCCATTTTAGCACTGGAAGGACCACATTCCTGGTAACCTCTCAGCCCCAGGAAGGGACAGTTGGTTCCCTTCCAGATGGATCTGGGGCTTCCTGCTCTTTCTGGGAAGAGGAGTACACCCTGTGGTCTCAGGAGGATTCGTGAGGAGGAGCCAAACAAGGGTTTTAGTACCTGGGCACCTGTCTTAGCCCATTTTCTGTGACTTCCACAAAATACCCAAGACTGGGTAATGTAGAAAGACTAAAGGTTGATTTGGTTCATGCTTCTGAAGGCTGGGGAGGTCATGATGGAGGGAAGCCATATCTGGTGGGAGACTCTGCAGAGTCATAGAGTTGATCAGGACATTAGGTGTTAAGAGCGGTGTCGTGCAAGAGGCAGGGCTCAGGCAAACCCACTCTAAAGTAATTGTTCACCCCCATTTCACGAGTGGACCAACCCACCCGGGAGAGGAGAGACCTTAGAACCCACCCACCTCTTGTTGGTCCCTCTAGGCCCCAACTTAACTCAATCATGTTTCAACACAAGTTTTGGTGAGGATGTTCAAACCATAGTAACATCTGGCCAGTAGTTGGCTACAGGGTCCCTGCGGCTGCCAGAGTAGTTCATGTGCCACTGACCCAGAAGTATGATGTTCATCTGTGAGGGGCACCATGAGGTGACAGGAAGTGGGATGGGACCTCTTGCCAGTGTGGCTCCAGGACCAGGGTTCAAATCCCTTCCTCCCTCCCTCCCTCCCTCCCTCCCTCCCTCCCTCCCTCCCTTCCTACCTTTTTGTCTAGGTGTTGAACCTAGGACTTTGCACATGGCATGTAAGTACTCTACCACTGAGCTACAGACTTGTTCCTGTGTGAGACCAGGGATTGATATTGTATCTCTTTCTCAGGTGCTCCACACCTTATACTTTGAGACAGTCTTTCACCGAACCTCTCTCTGCCCTCTTCTAGCCTGGGGTTACAGATGTGTGCCACAGCTCCTGGCTTTTACATGGGATCCAAACTCAGGTCCTCATGATTTCATGATGAACACCTTACTCACTGAGCCATCTCCTGAGTCCCACGCCTTTTAGAATAAAAACAAATTCTTTTAATTGTTATTATCTTGATACAAGCTCTTACTAAGTTGGCCAGTCAGGTGATGGGCCTACATCTCCAGATCCAGCTTCCCCATCTTTACATACAGTGGTAACTGAAGGCCACTATGGATCATGTGTCCTCTTGGTGACATCCAGGTCAGCCACGGGGTGAGAACTCCAATATACTCTGGAAATTAAAACTTCATCCTTATTTTGAGACCCTGATATGAAATGGTTGATGGTCCTCACAGTCCACCTTTGTTAGAACACCCTACTTCAACAGGACCTTCATCAAGGGGAGAGAAGGAAGGCTGGTAGGTTCTTTTAATATCATTCAAGGAATATACATTTTTGAATGGTTATGAAATAGTTTTACATTTTTTATCATGTACTTGTATATATGAAAATATCCTGATGATAGTGACTTTCAAGAATTTGAAGAGACAGTCATTTTTATAAAGCCTCGATTAAGAATGGTGCTGGCAGTGGCGCACGCCTTTTATCCCAGCACTCAGTAGGCAGAGGCAGGCAGATCTCTGAGTTTGAGGTCAGCCTGGTCTACAGGGCGAGTTCCAGGACAGCCAGATCTACACAGAGAAACCCTGTCTCAAAAGACCAAACCAAACCAACCAGCCAACCAACCAAGCAGACAAACAGAAGGAATTATACAGAGAAAGCCTGATCAATATATTTAAATGAGTTCACGGACTACAGCACAAGCTCCTCATTAAATTCTTTGAAGAGATTTCATAGGGAAGTTTTATACATATTCAATATTTAGCATTTGCCCTATTTCCTACCTATTTTTTCTTATCAGAATTATAGGAAAAAAATGTCTTTCTGCCCAGTTCCCTGTATATACTCCGGAATCAGATCCAGTTTATTCCCACATACTGTGCTGATACTGTCCTTTGCACTTTGTGGCACAGCAGGAGGTTCCTGGGACATCTTGCTCTGCCCTACTGAGCGTCCCACTTCTCTGAACCAATGGGGATCTCCCTGTACTCAAGAGTCACCCCCACCCTCATCTCCCTTGCTGTCTGGGAAGGACTCTTTTTTCAGTGAAAAATCTCAGCCACCTCAAATGGTTGCTATGGAAACCACAGATTGGGAGGAGCTGGGCTGCCCTGACTTACCTATAGGCCCACAGGGGAAGCTACTGGGGAAGCTACTGGTTTCTAGGTCAATTACAGGAGAGGAGGGTTTGTGCACCAGAGCATTCATGGGTTGAACCAGTCTCCCGTAAACACCCTGGCCTGGGGTCTCCTGAACAGCTGGCACCTAGATTTCACATACAGCCTCAGGATCTTGCACTTTCCTTACACTTTTAGTGGTCCCCACCTGGCTTTCTCCTCCAGAATTTACAGTGCGCCTTACCAGGCTGGTGGCATGAGGCTTGGGTTGGTCCCTGGGGTCAGAGCACACAGACCGAATTTTCCTCTCTGCCTCTTTTAGAGAGTCATTTAACCTGGCCTTGTACACGAATGACGTCGTATGTCAGGAAACACCTGTCAAGCTCCCAGGCCAGTACCCCACAAGTCTGTGGGTACCACTGCTGTTCATGAGGACTGACTTCGCCACCATTCCCTCATCTTAAGTTGTTCTTTTCATTTTATTTCTTTAGAATTTTCACAACCAAATCCTTTCTGGGATCTGGGTGGCTAGGAATCCATTTAGTTCTTCATGGAAATCCGATTCTGGGCCTGGGAAGATGGTTCAGTGGGGGAAGCGTTTGCTGCTAAAACATGAAGACCTGTGATCCCCAGGACCCATGTACAAAGCCAGGAGTGATGGTACTCATGTGTAACCCAGTGTTGGTGGGAAGAGTGGACACAGGCAGATCCCACGGGCTTGAGAGTCACACAGGCCAGCTGTTAATGACAAGCTCCTGGTTCAGGGAGAGACGCAGCCTCAAAAAAATAAGGTAGGGAGCAGTGGAGTAAGTTGACCTCTGACTTCTACATGTGCACCCAGATGTGAGCACTCCTCCCACATGCATGCTCATGCATGTGCCTGTGCTTGTGCACACGTGTGTACACACACACACACACACACACACACACACACACACACACACACACTGATCTGAATCCCTAAGAAATAATGCCACAAGACAGAGGGGGAAAAAAGCCTGGAATGTTGAGCAGATAGATCAGTAATTGTGATTCCTGTGAGAGTAATTAATAAATGAAATCAGTAGGAAGAAAACAGCCCAGAGAGGCTGTTCCATGCCTATTATAAAAATGGCATAGAAACGTAGCTAATAGCCCAAACTGCAGGTGTTTGACTCAGAGTTTTGAAACTGAGTTCTGGTGATCAGCGATTCAGTCACTTCTCACACAACCCCTCAGCAGAGCCCTGAACCAGGCTTGCTGCTAAGTTCTGTGCCGAATGAGATCGGAGCCAGCTCTTAGCTGCCTTAACCTCTCATGTTTCTCCCAGTCCTTCAGAAACATCACTAGCTGAGCAGAAGAGATTTACCGGGCGGGAGATGCTCCCTACTTGTGCTCACCCAGACAGCCCCGGTAGCCTGCAGCATTCTCTTTGGAAGCTAAGGAAAGGGAGGGAGAAGGCCTAGGGATGGAGACCATCTTAGTTTTCTCTAACAAAATGCCTTGAAACCAGATGGCTTACAAGCCACAGAACTTTGTTTCCCACAGCTCAGGAGGCTGGAGGTCCAAGGCCAGGATGGAGGCACCGTTGGGCTTTGGTGAGGGCCCTTGTGCAGCGTGAAAGGCTTCATTGTATCCTCATGTGGCAAAAATAGGTCAAGAGAGGTCTCTGGGCTTTCTTTCTAAGGGTGTTAATCCCCATCTGAGGGATTCACTTTTACAACCTAATCACATCTCACAAGACCTGTCTCCCAATAGTGTCACACTGGGGGTTCATTTTTAACCTATGCATTTTGCAAGTACTCAGACATCCAGTTTATAGTAGGGGCAGTGATGGCAGCTTCCGGTTCTCAAGCGAGAAGGGAGATTGGCTGGATGAGGGGCACATACGTGCAATCTTCGCACTTGGAAGGTGGCGGAGGTGAGAGGATCCTAAATTCAAGGCCGACCTGGGCCACATTGTGAAGTTCTATTCCAAACCTAGACCAAACAGACAAGCAAACAGGATGGAACAGTTAATGTTTAGATCATTATGGACCTGAAAGCGTTCGGCGGTGGGAAAAGCCCAGGCCATTGTGTGGCCTTAGACAATGGCCACAGGTGTCCAGAGAGCATTTTTGAGAGAAAAGGATAATAGCTTTAAGTCTTCCTGTTTCAAACCAGAGCAGCTGGAGCTCCTCTGCTCCAGTCACAGCCTGCTGAGGCCCTGTTCCCACTGAGCAGCACTGGGATGAAGCCAAACAGTCCTGGACACTAGCCAGACTCTGCTACTTCCTAGCCATGCCCACAAGCCTCAGTTTCCCCACCTGTGAGCTGATGGTGGCATCGCCCACCTTATGAAACATACTGAGGGTGATCAAGCCTATAGCTGTAACGCTTGGTGCCTCATCACAAAAATAATTCAGTTAGTGGGATTATTTTTTCTGTCTTTCTTTTAGATTACATTTTTGTTTGTTTATTGTAGGGTGTGTGTGTGTGTGTGTGTGTGTGTGTGTGTGTGTATGTGTGTGTGCTACAATTTTACAATTTGCTGAAGTCAGTTCTCTCCTTTGAATTCAGATCATGAGGCTTGGTGGTAAGTTCTTCACCACTGAGCCATCTTCTTAGCCCAAGATGGAGATTTCAAAAAGCAGTGTAGCAAAACATCGAAGAATACGTATCTTCTTAGGTTCACCATGATCCTGGTTCAGAGCCAGGGACCACAGTGTGTTGGGTTGTGTCCTGCTTGTACAGATGGAGGTTGCTGATGGATTTGGGGACCCAGGGAGGAGTCAGTGAGGGAGGGCAGGCTAGAGCTGCTGTGCTGGGGTCTCTTTTTGGATGCCAGCGTGAGAGGTAATTAAAAAATTATATATTTACTCTGTGTGTGTGTGTGTGTGTGTGTGTGTGTGTGTGTGTGTGTGTTAAGGGTACATACACATGAGTTTGGGTGGCCATGGGGACCAGAGACATCAGATCCTCTGGAATTGAACCTTATCTCTAGCTCCAGGAAGTGTTTATTTGTCCACTGTAGATACTGGAATCTAGAGGTAGTTCAAGCAGAATCCTTGGGATGCCAGAGTCTCAGACCTGAGAGAGGCTTCCAGAAGGGATACCCAGAGCCACACACCAGAGAGTTGGCCCTGCAGAGAAAGGGCTGGTTGCCACTGGGATATGCACCAGGGACCTGCTGGCAGGGTGGCTTCTATCTTTGCAAGTCGATCTTGTGATGACACTCTGGAAACATAGGTCATGTGTCTGCTTCCTGACGGGCTCAGCTCTGCATCAGTGACTTTCAGGGAAGTGTTTGATTGGCAGAGCCAAGTCATGTGCCTGTATTCTAGGAGCAAGGGAGCCTGGGAATTAAGTTTGGAAGTCTCTGCTAGGATGGGGGCTCCTGAGCTGAGTGTGGTGGCACATGCCTATAATTCTCGCACTCAGAGGCTTGAGGAAGGAGGGTCCTGAGCTTGAGGTCTGAGTGACACAGCCAGACTCTGCTTCAGCAAAGGGTAGTGGTGGTGGGGATTTTCCCACATGAAAAGCTCCCGGTAGATAATGTTACCGATAGGCAGATGTCCCTAGACCTCCACTGAAAGCACCTTGCAGGGATTTGTGGGGGTCAGTCCAAGCACTTAAAGATGCACCCATTCAGTGAGGGTAAACAAATATTGTTATAGGGCTTGCTAGTGAGCGTAGAGATTTACAGGAACATGAGTAATCCCCACCCACTGTGTGTGTGTGTGTGTGTGTGTGTGTGTGTGTGTTGGTTTGAATCAGAGCTGTCCTCCATGGGCTCATGTATTTGAACATTTGGTTTCCAGTTGGCAGAATTGTTTGGGAAGGTTATGGAAACTTTAGGGGGTGAAGTCTCGCTGGAGGAAGTACGTCATTAGGGATGGGCTTGAAGAACTGTGCAATTCGGCCCCACCTTCTATATGATCTCTGCTTCCTGAGTGCCAGGTCAGCCTCAGGCTCCTCTCATCACACTTTCCCTGCCATGATGGACTGTATCCCCTCTTAGACTGTAAGTCAAAGAAAACCCCTTCCTCTTCAAAGTTGCTTTGGGTCATGGTAGTTTATTACAGCAACAGGTAAGTAACTAATGCAGTGTGCTTCCTGTGGACAGCTGGTGGGAGCCTGGAACACCTTGACCTTCTCTTTGGGAGTGATGAAAGATCATGAAAAAAGTAGGGACCCAATCTCAGCTCTTCATAGCCTTGTTCCTTCATCTATATGATGGGACAATAGCATCTACTTCACAGCTGCCATTCATTTTGGGGTAATACATGTAAATGGCCTGGTATACCAGATGTTCAGTAGAAGGAGTAGAAGGAAGGTAGTGAGCAACATGGGTATGATGAGAGAGTGCTCTTTCAAGGGGTCTGGATACTCTGCTTTTGAGAGGGAGAGCAAGGGCTACCTCTATGGAAGACTGTAGAAAGTCTGACTTTTTGCTGACAATAGCATCCTTGGGGCTAACTGAACAACCTTTCATTTGTGAAGCTGTGATTGCGATTGCCATTACACAAAACACACCCAGAGAACCCTCTCTCTCGACAAGGCAGCAGGTGCTCTCTGCAGCAGGTGCCACTTGCCCATAGTCCCTGCTCAAGCAGAGCAACCAAGCTGAGCCTGGGGACCATGGCTGGAAGGTGCTCCAGCCTATAACCAGGGACGCCCTATTGTTAGCTCTAGCTCCCTAAGATGTGGACAGAGGTTAGGGAGTGGCATCCATGCAGGGTGGGCAGCTTGTCATATAGTCAGGTTCCCAGAGGGCCTTCTGCTTGCTTCTTCCTGGGGAAACTGAGTCAACTGCCCTCACTTTCCCCAAGCTTCTACATGTCCACATGAACTTCTTCTCAAACCTTGACAGTTAGGGATCCATCAGAGTCCTCTTCAGGAGAAACAATAGCCCAAATGGTGACAGTGTAGTGAGGAAGAAGGGAGTGGCTTTGCATTCAGGTGGGCTTGCTTTCGACATCTGGTCTACCTCTTCTCTTTCGAGTGGTTTGGAGTGAGAGACTTGCTGAGGGTATCCTATAGCCTCATTATAAACTAACAACCATCTGTGTGGCAACTGCCACCCCTCTCCTCCCTCCTGTGCCTTGCTTCCAGCTGTAAAAAGAAGTCATCATGAGTGCTAGGGAAATGGCTCAGAACTTGAGTTCAAATACGCCAATAAAAAGCTGGGTATGGTGGTGTGCACTCCATGGCTACAGAGGCCCAGAGTCAGGTGGAGCCCTGGGGCTGGCTGGCCAGCCAAAGCTCTAGGCAGATGGAACCCTGTCTCAGAAAAATAGAATGGACAGCTTCCTAGGAATAACACCAAAGTTGTCCTCTAGCTTCCACATACAGGTACATACACATGTATCCATTATGCACACACACACACACACACACACACACACACACACACACACTTACAAGCACATGAAAGAGTCAGCATGAATCAATTGGCAGGTAGAAAATTCCAAAGGACAGATTTGAAACGTCCTGAAAGAAAGAAGGGACCAATGGCTTCCATGAACAGATGACAATCCAAATGATCCATGGCATAGTCCTCTAGTGGGCAAGACTGCTCATAAAAGGGTTGGGAAGTTCTAGGGGGAAAAACAACCTAGAAATTTGTGACATTGAATCCTAAATAAATGAATGAGGAATGAAAAAGAGACGAAGCATGTCTGGTGACTGGTGCCTGAAAGGGCAGGTTCAAAGAGAAGAGATAGAAGTTGGCCAGAAGTTCCCTTTAAGCAAACTCTAGCTTCATCCCAGCTGGATTAAATAGAAAGAGTGGTTTGATTTAGGAGCTCAAATGATATCATGAGAACCCCCGAGGGCCCCTTTCTCACATGGAAATTCCTCTTTTTTTTTATCAGTTTATTTTATGTGCATGGTGTTTTGTCTCCTTGTGTGTATGTGCATCATTTGTGTGCCCGATGCCTGTAGAAGCCAGAAAAGGGTGTCATATGTCCTAGAACTGGAATTTCAGACGGTTGTGAGCTACCATGGGTGCGCTGGGAATTGAACCCAGATCGTCTGGAAGAGCAGCCAGTGCTTTTAACCACTGAGCCGCTTCTCCAGGTCCTGGACATTCATTTTGTTACAGCCAGGCTGCTGGCAGCTGTTCCAAGTTCACAGGTTCCCAAGTTCAAGTCCAGCAGGATACCCAGCCTGGAGGTCCTAGGAAACATGAATTAGGTTGTATGATTATTTACTTACTTCTGTGTGTATATGCATGTATATGTATGTATTCATGTGTGTGCAGGTGAATACACACATGTGTGTAGATGTGAAGGCCAGAGGGTTTGTCTTCCTCAATCACTTTCTGCTTTACTTTTGGAGGCAAGGTCCCTCACTGACCCTGGAGCTCATCAATTCAGCTAGACTGGCTGGCCAGCCAGCCCTGGGGATCCTCCGGACTCTGCCTCCCCAGTGCTAGGATGATGACTTTTTCGTGTGGGTACTGGGGATCTATCACAGGCTCTCTCACACTGTGTGTTAAGTACTATTACCACTGAGCTCTTGATTGTTCTTGAACTAATGGCTGTGGGAAGGGAACAAAGTACTTTGATTGATGGCTATTATGAGCCTATCAGTAGGGTTAGGGGGCTGGGCAAACCCAGTGCCAGCATTTTCTAGGAGAGTGGAGGAGAGTTAGCACTTGTGCTGGCTGGCTAGCTTTATGTGAACTGGACCAAACCAGCATCACTGGAGAGGAGGGAACCTCAACTGAGAAAATGCCTCAATGAAGGGAGGCCTGCAGGGCATTTTCTTAGTGATTGATGTGGGAGGGCCCAGGCCATTGTGGGTGGTGCCATCCTTGGGCTGATGGTCCTGGGCTTGATAAGCAAGCAGGTGGAGGCAAGCAGATCACAGTGTGTTGGAGGCTAACCTTGTCTACATATTGAGCTCAGGACAGCCAGCCAGGGCTACACAGTGAGATTTTGTCTCAAAAAAAAAACCCAAAACAAAACAAAACAAAAAACAAAAACAAACAAACAAACAAAAAACCCCACCAAAACCAAATACAGACTTAGTTGTTTGGGAGCTACAAGTGTCTTCTAAGTTACCCTTGGCCATAGACTTGAATCTCTTTTATTGACGCTTGCTTACTTGATCTTGCATGAGTGAAGAGGGGTGGGCTACAGTCTCCCATTGTCTTTGAGGTTCTGCCAGTTGCTGCTCACACTTCTGAGAATCTGTGCTAAATATATTCAGTGCTCTTGTCTCCGGCACATTAAAGTTCATGGCCCTGACAACGGCTTCATTACTGGCCATAACTTTTATCCATGTCAAACGACTCTCTGCTCTATTTAGTACATTTTGCTTCAACTTTTCCGCTGCCCGTTATGGAGTTGGCCCTGTGATCTTGGCTTCTCATTTCTCCACTTATATGTAGGTTCAACAGTACTTGTGGAAGGCTGCAGAATACCTTCTAGGTGGACAGAACAGAATTATTCATTATCTCCTTGTTTACTCCTGTGCCTTCTTTGGGATCAGTGAAGTACAGGCATGGAAAGAAAGCAGGAGAAAATGGGCAAAAAAGTTACTATGGGCTGGCAGTATGGCTCAGGAGTAGAGTCCCATTGAACATGTACGGCATCATTGGTTTGATCCCTAGCACCATGGAGGAGAAGGAAGGAGGGGTGAGAAGGAGAATGAAGTGCCTTAGGGTTGGAGGTGTCTGTCAGTAGTAGAATGTTTGCTGAGAATCCACCAGTGAGGGGCTGGGGGCTCAGTGGTAGAGTGTCTGCATAGAATCCACCAGTGAAGGGCTGGGTGTATGTCTCAGACATGAAGCACTTGCCTGGCCCATACAAAGCCCTGAATTTGAGCACCAGTGTGAAAAGAAATGAAGAGAATGAAAGAAGGAAGAAGAAAGAAAGAAAGGAAGGAAGGAAGGAAGGAAGGAAGAAGGAAGGAAGTAAAGGAGGGAAGGGAGGGAAAGAGAGTGTCTTGTGCTTTCTTGCTGCTCTAAGTAAGCTCTGAACTTCAGACTGAGTGAGATGGATGGCTGAGCCCATGTCCTTGTCCTTGAGAGGTGGTAGTATCCTGGTTGTTCCTGAAGATAGGCTGGGGTGTGGGCTCTTCCCCTCTCAGAAGATGAAGAGTATGTGTCCTGGTTAGGATTTCTGTTGCTGTGGTGACTGCCATGGCAGTTGAGGAAGAAAGGGTTTATTTGGTATACATGTCCAGACTCCAGAGCATTATTGAGAAAAGCAGGGCAGGACCTCGTCCAGGGCAGGAGCCTGGAGGCAGGAACTGAAGCAGAGGCCAGGGAGGATGCTGCTTACTGGCCAACCCCCCTTGCTTGCCCTGACTGTTTTCTCATATAACAAGGATCACCTGCCTGGGCGCCCCACCCACATCCACCATTAATCAAGCAAAAGCCCCACAGACTAGTCCACAGGCCAATCCGATGGAGGAATTTTCTCAGGTAAGGTTCCCCTCCCCCAGATGACTCTAGGTCATGTCACACTAACAAAAACTTGCTGTCACAACATGGGTTCTAGTGTTTAGAAGGGCGACATTTTTTCTCTGGAAGACATTACAAGGGCTTGTGGCTCAAGGGGCTCCTTTCTGGGAAAGAGGGCAATGTGATCAGAATTGTCATGGAGTCACCGAGAACAAGTCTTGTCAAATCACCGAAGTCCTTTAGCAGTCTTATGGGATTTGAGCAAGATGTAAATCTCTTTAATTATAAAAAGATAAAGAAAGAAAGCCACAATGAAGCCAATGTCTTCATCCCCCACTTTCAGCAGAGTTCAACTTACTGCCAGCCTTGCTGCACTCCTGACCTCTGACCTTCCACCCCAGCCCCAAGGGTTTTGAAGCAAATCCTAGATACTATGTAAACATTCCATTGCCAGTCATTCCCCCAGCCCAATCATGCCACCACCACACCTGGATTCCTACCCACTGCTGCGTGACAATTGCCACCAACCTCAGCTTACATGGATGGTTGGCTCTGGTGAGTTGTTTTAGTTATGGTTTTTTTTTTTTTTGCTTTTGGTTTAGTTTGGTTTTGGCAAAGTCCAGTACCATTTAGAGCTCCAGTGGCACACAGAAATACACCAGGACCTCAGCCAAGGCAGAAACGGCAAGCTGCTGTCATCTCTGGAAATGAGTCTGGAGACTCAGGGAGGTGGTGAGGAAGTTGGATTCCAGAACTCAGAGCTGGGGCTCAGACTTGCCGGGAATTTCTACCCAGCTGGATGACCAGAGGGGCATGAAAAAGGGCCCAGCAATCTGTAAGAATGGTCCCTTCTCCCATCTTCTACCTCCTGATGTCACCTCAGTATGACCAGTGGCAGGATCTCATTCCCAGTGTAATGGCTGGGATGTGGAACCTTCAAGAGTTGACGAGGCCATCAGGACCCTCCGAGTGGAGAAATGGCCCTTATTGCAGGAGTGTGTGGGGTCAGGCTCCTTCCTTCTTGTTCTCATCCTCTCTCGTCCTTTTGCCTCCCTCCATGGGACAGCACATCTCAAAGGCCCTTGTCAGATGGTGGTACCAGGCTGTGGCCACCAAACCATGAGTCAAGTACATTTCTGTTTGGTATAAACTAACTGGGCTCGGGTATTTTGTTATATTAACAGAAACAGACTAAGACAGGCGGGTGATTTACAGGGTCAAATCTGCCTCCAAGTAGAATGTGGGTGGTGGTGCGGTGTGTCGAGTGCTCTGAGCAGTGAGCCAACGAAGATGTGTGTAACTGAATTAGCTACATTTTGTCTTACGGTTACAAAGTATCTGACAAAAGCAACTTGAGGAAGGAACAGTTCCTTCAGCTTCCATTCTAGCGTAGTCCATCATGGAAGGAAAGGAACGGACCGAGAGAAAGGCAGCTGGTTACATTGTATCTACAGTGGGGAAGCACAGCGAGGAAGGCTTCTGTTCAGCTCTGTGTCTGTTTTATTCAGTCTGCCATGGTGGTGGGTCTTCTCAGCATAGTTGAACCTCTCGGGGAACTCCCTTGCAGACACACCCAGAGGTGTATCTCCCATGGGATGCCAAATCTAGTCAAGTTAGTAGTGAAGAGGAGCCATCCCAGTATCCATCGGGTTACATGATGCTTGGTTGATTGTCATTTCCTCCTCCTCCTCAGCTCTTGGTGATAATCCCCATAATCCATATATTCTGGACCCCCATAGAGCACTTGCTTGTTCACATGCAATCATGACATGTATGTGAACAAGATGGAAAAATCAGAAGACACGAGACAATGCCTGGGTGGGGTGGTGTTCCGCTGACTGTGTGCTGTGATGAATGGGTCATTGTCCACCCACAGGGAGACTCCTGTTGGGTTTAGTGCTTGACCCTGGGCTGTTCAGCAGTTTTGTCAACGATCTGAATGGAGATAAAGGGAACATAGAAGCATGTGTGTGTGTGTGTGTGTGTGTGTGTGTGTGTGTGTGTGTTAACCTAGGGGAAGCATGAGCCACAGAGGGGAAAGCTAGCCATCCTCAGGGCTCCCTATGTCCAGATGTCCAGATGGGGGCCTCCTCCTCAGTTCACACTCTCCCGTTGGCTCCTTCCTGCCACCTGTGAAAGCTGTGGCCTAAGACATGGGTGGACAGGTGGCCACGGTTGATGTCTAGTTACCAGTTCCCTGTGGATGTCTCTGATCATTGTAGTCCACAAAAGCTCTTCTCTAACCTGACACAGTCCCTTCCTGGCTGGGTTCCAAGAAGGGAGTGGCCAACTGGGGATTCGGTTGAGAATCTGGCACATAAAGGGGAGTTTGCCTGTTGTGCAGGTGAGAGAGTGATGTGTGTGTGGGGGGGATTCTGCTGCTGGAAGAGGAAACCGTTCCGCAGTCTGAGTAAGTACAAGTTGCCCTTCCTCTGGGCCGTACAGGTCCCCCTGCTGTTGGTGGCAGACCCCAGGGCATCTGTGTGGACGCTTGCTGTACCTTCACTATCACCCATCCCCCTCATGCTTCGGTGGCCACTTCTACCTTCATCAGTTATAGACCTTTGCTATGGTCCAGGCAAGAGTCCCAAGAGCCCCTGTGTGCTGGCAGTGATGCTAGAGAGTTAGCCTGTCCCACTCGGGCCATTTTGATTGCTGAGATTGCGGTCTGAGCTCTTTCTTGGAATCTGCTCAAGGGATAAGGCAGAACTGGGTGAGCAGTGGAGAGTCAGCTACTCAACAAGTGATGCTGGGAAGCTTCACCTATCTGTGCATCCACATATCCATGCCAATCATGCTCCCAATCATCCATCATCCATCAGTTCATATATGAACGGATCAACTCATCCATCATCCACGCATCCATACATCCACCCATCCATTTATCCATCTATCCATCATCTAGACATCTATTCTCCCAACCATCTTTCTGTCTATCCTTCCATTCATCCATCACACATGCATTCGGGCCTCTAAAAATTCAGTTTCTTTCTATACAGCTGCCCATCTAGCCTACCATGTCTTTCTCCTTCATCCCTCCTGAATCACCTCCATCTATGGAGGACACTATGGTATGCTGTCTGAGTCACCTCGTGTGAATCACTGACACTCTCACTGGCTAGCAGGGCTAGCATCCGAGGCTTTTTCTGTCTCTTCCTTTACCTGTTGTCTCAGTCACAGAGAGCTGCTTGCCCAAGAGCAGGCCCTTCCGAACACAGCCTGCACCCAGTGACTGATAGTGTGGGAACATAACAGGCTGGGCACCCTGACCCTCCAGGGCATGTCTGAGGCTGAGCTTACTCTTGAGCTCCCCGGGGTGGCAGCCACAGTGTGCTGCCCTAAAGCTCGACTTCAGTCTGTGCATCCTGCTTCTTTCCTCTCCTTCCATAGATGAGGATCCTATGTAAAGATCCTGCCTGTTAAAACTCTGGCATGCGCTCTGCTTTCTGTGGACTCCGCCAAAGACCCAGTCCATCCCTTCATTTGTGCGTACATTCCCCTTCCATGTAGCCTCCCACTCAACGAGGAAACGTTTATCTGCAGTGTGCTATACGTACAAGAGTTTGGGATCACTGACCTAAACGTGGACCCTGCCCTCAAAGAGTCTCATGGGGATGTTCAAAGCTCTTACCAGGAAGGTGGGTGTATATGGTCAATACACACTGGGGGGCTCCAGGCAGGCTTCCTGGAGAAGATAGTACTTGAGCTGGGAGTGATGGGGGAGGGGATTTGAGCTTTTTATGTTGTCTGGAGAACCTGTGGAAGCATACATCAAAAAGAAGAGCAGGTGTGACAGCTGGGCACAGCTGGACCTTGAATAGCTTCCTGACACTCACTCCCTCTGCTTCCCACCCTGCCTCTCTCCCATGGAGTTCTTCCTTCCCTCCTAGCTGGTCCTTCCACCTGCCTCCTTACAGGAAATGTGACTTGGTCACCAGCCGAAGCCTTTGCAAAGTAGCCATCACAAGGAGGGACAAAGGCCACAGGAGAGAGGAAGTGAGGGAAGCTTCCCTGGCTGCGGGGTGGGGGGCGGGGTGGGGGCAGGGGAGGGTGACAGCATGGCTGGCAAGCTCTTACCTGGGGTGGCTTCTTCCCCAGAACCCTGCTTCCCCCACTCATGTTTGCATTACTAAGAAGCCAGATGGGCCCAGCTGGTTGGTAAAAGTTGTATGCAAATGAGGCCAAGGTTACAATGACCCCTGGAAGCGCCTAGAAGCTTTCTGTGCAGAAAGTCTGTTCATAGATCTCTGACCTGGGCACAGATGGCAACCTTGACCTTGGCTTGGTACACAGCCCCCAGCCCTGCCATTGACTGAGCCCCGACCCTGATCTCAGCCTGAGCCAGAGTCTGGCTGCAGAATGGGCCCTGAACGCCAATCGATCAATTCATTAGCAGCTGACAGCCCTGCATGGAGCAGTTGCTAGAGTTTGTAAGAGCTTTTCCAGGATGCTGGAGATGAAATGTCACCCAGTGGGCCTCGGCCCAGCAGGCTCCGCACAGTCCCAGGTGGCAGGCTCACTCGGGCCCAAGAGACATGTGCTCAGGGCTGCTTGCTCTGCTTCCTTCACAGGAGGCTTTCAGTCGTCCACCCTGTGCTGCTGAGGCTTGCTTTCCTTTAATATTTGTGTGTATATGTTTGTGGTGTACACATGTGTTCCTTCACACGTGTGGAGGGCAGAGGCTGAAGTTAAGAATCTTCCTTGGTCACTCTCCACGTTGTTTTTTGAGGCACCATCTCTCGCTGATCTTGGAGCTCACCAGTTGGCTAGGCTGGCTAGCCAATGCGCTTCAGGGATCCACCTGTTCCTGCATAGCCCTGCTTCCACCCGACCAGTGCTGAGCTACAGATGCATGCTGTCACACCTAGCTTTTTACATGGGTGCTGGACATCAGAGCTCAAGTCCTCACCCTTGTCGGGCAGGTGCTTTCTGCCTAAACCACCTCCCCTTCCAGGACTGCTCTATTAGCTCTCCAGCAGATAAACTGACAGACAGCTGTTAGCTTGTCACCCTTTAATTGACCTCAAGAGCAGAGCATGATGGCATTGGCAAGGAGCCTTCACTTGCTATTAAGTGGCCTGTGCCAATGACTTTTTCTTTCTTTCTTTTCTTTTTTTTTTTTTTGAGACAGGGTTTCTCTGTGTCATTTTGGTGCCTGTCCTGGATCTCACTCTGTAGACCAGGCTGGCCTCGAACTCACAGAGATCCGCCTGGCTCTGCCTCCCGAATGCTGGGATTAAAGGCGTGTGCCACCACCGCCCAGCTTGCTTTCTTAAAGCCCAGTTTCCTTCCTCATCTGTGCGATAGAAATAAGTGCGCCTTTCCCCAGCCCTGCAGAGAGCCTGTGATACGACTGTGTGTGGCCGGACACTGTGACTACAACAGGTGGGCTGGGGGACTTCGGGGTTTCAGGCATGGTAGGAGGGTCAAGTGAATCCTGCCCTTCTTCCCAAATGGCCATAGCTAGGGCTGGCTTCCACCCTGAGCCTACCTCTGCCTGCACAACCTTGTTACCCATGGACTTCAAGCAGAAAGATAAGAGGGACTCTGGACTCATCTGTGGGGAAGACCACAAACCATTCCCCTCCCCTCCCACCTCCTTCAGGGAGACTCAGGACCTTCTGCAGCCTCTGCAGAACTTCAGGTTACCATAGTAACCTACACACGGAGGACCAGGGTGGGTGTGACTCTGGGCCAGGAAGTCTAGTTCCCAAGGCTGCCCTCAGGTCTGCCACACAATTGGGATCCTAGAAGGACAGTTTGGGACAAGCTGTTTAGGAACCAGGGCCTCTGTCTTCCAGACGCCTGGCCTTTGCAATTCAGAGTCCTTCATCTGAAGCCTGTGGAGTTCTTTAGTAGGGCCCTCCCCATCCTCTGATCCCACATTTGCTTGTGTCTCCCACCGGTTCTGACTCAGGGTCCTTTCTGACCCTTTTCTGCCCCAGACGCATCTGGGAAGGAACTTGAGGAGCCACAAAGAGCAGCTTAGTAAACTGCAGATTGGATTAGGCCATTGCTGCTCAAAAACCTTCAATGGCTCCCTAGGTGCTCTGAGAATGATACTATCCTACCTCCTTTCCTCTTAGTATGTCTCCCTCCATTCTCCATCCAGAGAGGGAGGAGGGGGTGGAGGGAGGGAGAGAGGGGAGGGGGGGTTCTGAGGGCTGTAGATCTCATCCTTTGCCAGCCATGGCTCATCTCATTCCCCCTGGACCCCTGTCTGCCTACTGACGGCTGACTACTCACCCTCCCTTTCTCAGCCTGGAGGGCAGGTCCCAGAAAGCTAATGTGGAGGAAGATCAGATCAGCCAGGAATTTCTAGGTCACAACTGACATTCACCAGCTGTCTTCTGCCTCCAGGGGGCTGCACCCAAGTGTGTGGCACTACTTGATAAGGCTGTGCTAGAAAGAAGGGAGGTAGGAAGGAAGGGAGGGAGAGACAAGGGATGAGGAGATAAGAAAGGGAAAGGAAGGAAGGGAGGGGGAACGGGAAGAAGGGAGGGGAAAGAAGAAAGGAAGAGAGGAAGGGAGGGGATGAAGAAAGGGAAGGAGGGAGGGAGGGATGGAGGAGGGGAGCTTGGTAGGTAAAGGCACTTGTCACTGAGCCTGGTGTCCTGAGTTCAATCCCCGGACCCACAGGGTGAAGGAGAGACTGACGGTCATAAGTTGTTCTTTAACTTCATATGTACATTGTACTGTGTGTGCACCTGTGCCTTATCCCCACAAATAAATAAACGTAAAAATATATCGTGGAGAAGATTGAAGAAGGAACCTGACATGGACCTCTGGCCAGGATGTCCACATGCACACACACATGTGCACACATACATAAATGTGTATGGACACCACACATGCACATGTGCACGCACACACACACACACACACACACACACACTTAAAAAGAGGGCTGAGGACACAGCTTAGTAACACTTGTCTAGCACATCTGAGGCCCCACGTTTGATCCCCTGTACCAAAAGAAAAAGAAACAGTGCCTTCAGGAATTGACACAGCACAGTGGGTCTGTCTGTTCTGTGGGCTGCTGGGTACTGATTACAGAGGCCTATGGTGATATATTGTGTACCCCAATAAACTTACTGAAAGATCAGAGAAGGAGAACAGCCAGCCACTAGTTCTTACCTCTATGAAATCCTCAGCCTAAAGAGAGTGAGTTCCTGTTTCCTCACACCTTATATACCTTTCTCTGCCCTGCCATCACTTCCTGGGATTAAAGGCGTGTGTGCTTCCCAAGCAAAGGCATGAGATCTCAAGTGCTGGGATTAAAGGTGTGTGCCACCACTGCCTGACCTCTATGTCTAATTTAGTGGCTGGCTCTGTCCTCAGATCCTCAGGCAAGTTTATTAGGGTACACAATATATCATCACAGAGGCTCCCAGGAAAGACACCAAAAGTCCCACAAATGGCAGCCAGGAGTGCACGACGCATGGTCAAATGTGCTATACCAAGCATCAGCCATTTGCTGTAGTTCTGGGGCACATATAATTTGCACATATGTATCTGCATGTATAATTAATTAATCTCCCCAGGGAGGACTTGAAAGAGGGACCCATTGCTTCTGCTTCTGTCCTGCTGAGAGGGGCATCCATCCCTCCTGTGTCTTCTGTGAGTAGGTATGGGTAGATTGGGGGACTGAGTTTGGCCCCTGAGGAAGGTCCTCTTTCTTGGAGCTGGCCCTGCTCTGTTTCCTCTCTTCTGCCCCAGACCTGTCCCCGTGGTAACCACCCTGGATAGATACACCCTTGTTTCAACTGTCCCCCTTTCTCTCCTCTCCCTCCTCCAGGGAGCTGCTCTCGCCATACAGAGTGAGGGGAGCTCTTGCGGGTTTGAGGGGCCAGTAATGGCTGTGTGGTAGGGGAGTGATCTCTCAGGGACAACTGAGTCTCTGTGGCAGATTAGGACGGGTGCACGATAGCACAGGGCCAGCTCCACACTCCTAAGGTCCTCACAGGAGATGTAGGGGGGCCCTTACTTCCTAACCTGTACTGTTCTTTCAGGATCATCTAAAGGATGCGTATTTCTTTCAGAACCACAAAAACAGTGATAGAAGGAGTCCTATTCTTCCACTTCGCAGTTGCTGTTTTGCTCAACTTAAAATCACCCCCTAGGTCGGGCAAGAGGCCAGCATGGAAGGCAGACCCAAGCTCAGAGCCTTGCCTTAGCTCCTTTCCCCGAGAGCCGCATGACAAATACCACAGGCTGTGGAGTCAGCTTTGGTTGGAATCCAAGATTCACAGTTAACGGCTGTGTGACCATAGAGCGGCTGAGTGACCTTTCTGAGTCCCAGTTCATCTATTGCAAGTAGTTTATAAAACAAAACATGTAGAGGCTTGACAGACAGCTCAGCATGCTCTTCCAGGGATCCGTACTCAATTCTCAGCACCCACATGGCGGATCACGACCATCTGTAACTTCAGTGCCAGGGGAGCCAATGCTCTCTATTGGTCTCCATGGGCACAAGGCATGCATATGGTGCACAGATATACACGCAGACAAAGCAGCCATACACATAAAATAAAAATAAAGACTTCAAAGAACAAAGAAGCAAAGTTATTTTCCAGTGCATGATAAGTACTATGTAAATGACGTGTTGTATTTATTAGGACGGAAAAGGTTGTTTTGGGAGAATAACCCCACAAAGTCTCCCATGGAAACCCATATTTGGATATCTCCCGAGCCGTCATGCTTGACTCCTTGCAGGCCACCTGTCCTCTGACGGTGGCTGGCAGGACGGCAAGCGCTGCTGGTGTGTGGAGGGCACTGGGACCACTGTGACAGTCCTGTTGGGACCCTGCACTTTGTCTAGTCAGTGAGACTCAGGCCTTATGGGCAGGAAGCACAGCAGGGGAGGGTGAAGTTACAGTGAGGCCAGACACTCATCATCTAAAAGAGCTTTCCAAGCTTTGGCACACATTAAAATACTACTGCAAATCCCACACTGACACACACCCCGTACATATGCACACATATGCACACACACACACTCATATGTGCACATGCACACACACACTCATACATACATGCATGTGCACACACATATACTCACAAAACACACACACTCATACATGCACATGCTCACACATGCTCACACATACATGCACACACACACACACACACACACACACACACACACATCAATGGAAATGGCAACTATGCATGTAGCCTAATCCTGTGGTGATAAAGAGGTGATCCTCAGAGCAGGCAGAGGAACAGCACAGAAGTGCAGAGGATGCTCCCTTTGACTTCTTGCTAGGCACTGTTCAAGCTAGAAGATGGTGGGAACGTCTTCACACACACCAAAAACTTCCATTAGAAATTAAGGGCGAGTCAGTGGCCACTCCCCCCTGAATGTGCCTGATCTGGACTGAGCTCAGAAGCTAAACAGGGTCGGGCCTGGTTAGTCCCCTACATTGCTTATGTAGTGAACTTGGTCCCCAGAGCAGCAGTGTTGACAGGCAGGGTCTTTGACAGGCAGTGTGTTCCAGGGACTCTGTCCTCATACATAGGCAAATATATTCATGGATCCCTGGCAAACCGTTCTCATGAGCAGCTTTGTTATAAAGATAGGCTCTCCGCAGCATGCTGCTCTTCATCTCTATCCCTCAGCCTTGTCAGGAGGCAGCTTGAAACCCTCACCAGAAGCTGGTGCCAGGCTATTGAACTCCCCAGCTTTCACAACTTCCAGCTAAGCAAACCTTTAGTCTTTGTGAAGATACCTAGCCTCAAGTATTTTGCTATAGCAAGAGCAAACAGACTATGCCATTAATAGATAATCCCACGGAGTGAGGCGAGTTGTTGGGGAACCAAAACAGTAAGATAGATGTTGACAGCATACAGGAGCAATCAAGAGAGAACAGCTTTCCAGGCAGGGAAACAGCGGGTGCCAAGACCCTGAGGTATGGAGGTGAGATCTGGTGAAATAAGGAGTGAGAAAGAGAGGAGACCGTGAAATCAGAGAGAGGGAGGGTCCTAGTCACCGAAGCCCCTGGAGGCCTGGGAGCAGCCTCTTGCCAGCTGGGTTGACAGTCCCTCTATTAACTCCTTCATCGGCCTTGACCCTTGGTTTCTTTCTCTGTGACAATGGAAGCCGAGTTCTAGCAGGCCTTCAACGAACACCAGTCCTTTCTGCTGCCCTCTGTGCCTTGACTTCCCAGCCTCCAGATGAAACGGCAGGAAGAGGTAGATTCCACAGCGTTATCTGAGTGGAACATTCTCGGCACTTCTGAAAGGAAGGTGAGCTCTACAGCAAAACCATTAGAAACATCACTCCAAAATGAAGATAAAGTGTCTGGGAAATTGTGTTGTAAATCACAGCTGAAATGGGATTCCATTTATAAAAATTCAATTTGAACGCGATTTTTCTCAGGAACACACACTTCCTGTTCGGAGTGAGGTCAACCCGTGAGCAACATGCGCCCTTGCAGACAGTTCCCCGATCCTTAGCCCCCAGGGCTGGGGCAGCTTTGGGGAGCTTCCTGGGATGAGTCCCCTCCCCATACAGGAACTGGTTAACCTCGTGGCCTCTGTGGAAGCCCTAAGCTCCAGGCCAGGTCTAGTGGAGTTCGAGAGAGAGCTAGGGAAGAGAGGTTCTCTTAAGAGACCCTGGGCTCCAGGACATCCATGGGAATCTTCAAGAAACCCCGGAGCCTCACCAGAGCCCCACCTCCAGGGTGGACCCCTGGCCCAGTGAGGTAAAATCATGCTGTTGATTGGTGGCTTAGAAGCTGCCCTGGCATCTTCTAGAGCAGCCTGTCCAGGCAGCCTCTGACACGTGACCAGCGCTGACTGGGCCTCTCTGCAGTCTCCAGTCTAGACGTACCTCTCCGTGGAGTCTCTGAGAGGGGGAGCGGCTTGCTCAAGGTTGCTAAGCTATTAAGAGGCATAACCTGGCCCTCCAGCTTTCTGTTATCTCCAGGTGACCTCAGGGTAGGAGGGGCCTTGAAAGGTTGGGAAGGAATACATCATCTTCAGGTCTCAGACCAGGCCACCTGGATACAGGAATGCTGACCCGACAGAATCACCAGGGGTTTCTGGGACTGCAGTCTTGGCTCATATTTTCAGTGTCAATATGATTAGGTATTTAGTGTCAAGGGTGGAGACAGCAAGCTGAGCCGGAGCTCAGGCTCTCATTCCTCGCTTTCTGCTGCTCTGACTCCCCTGTGGTGGACCTTGAACTGTGAGGTGAAACAAACCTTTCCCTCCTTCAGTTTCTTCTGTCCGAATATTTCATCACAGCAGCAAGAAAAGAAATCAAGACACTGTTTTCAGCTTCCTAGCCATTTTGGTTGCTAAAGCTTAAAATACAAAACAAAAGCACCATATTCCCCCATCTAACTTAACCCGTTTTGGGAGTTGGTCCAGGTCCAAGACTCTCACTGCTCCGGTGGAAGGCTGAAGGAGGTTCCTCTGTATAGGAACGTTTTTTGCATCCCTCATCCTAGGTTTTTTTTTTTTTTTTTTTTTTTTGGACACATAAGCTCCAGCCTCTAACAGCAGCATCCCAAATTCTGGAGTGGACCCAGGTAGAGTCTCAAGTATTTCTCATCCCCCTTACCCCTGAGACCTAGACCCCAAATAGCCTGACAGTAAATAACTCCCTCTTGCCTGGTGAGTCTGAATTCAACCTCAAATTGGGGCCGGAAGAATCAGAGAGATTGGGGTGCAGGTGGGTTCTTGAAGCAGATTGGAAGAAATCCCCCACAGTTCCCCCTGCTCAGGATCAGCCGTGGTGTATTTCCACTGAACATTTTGGTAACCATCTGCTCTTAAGCTAAACGAAAAATTATCCTTCTCCTGCCACGATGGCGGCTCCCTCAGATGTTTTTAATAATAAAAAAAAATCTATCATTTTAATGCAGGCAGCTCAGATAATAAAAATGATCTGTACCATTAGTAATTATTCCACAAATACAATGCAAACCAGCAGAGCCCCTGCAGGGGAGTTTCTGCTTGGTTGGTGCCTCCCTGGTCTAGGGCAGGTGGGGTAGACCAGAGAGGTCCTAAGAGAGATGAGCTCAGAGTTCACAGAGGGACCTGCATGGGGGTGGGGAAGCTAGGAAGCAGAGCCTGTTTTCAAGCATGCTAGAGCTTGGAAAGGCACAGGGCAACACATACCCCCTAATTATAATGATGCTAATCATTGCACTGTTTCCCAGCTCCTGCCATGTCCTCCAGACAAGGAAATTGCTGAGTACACTGTCAGAGGCTCTGAAAGGCCCCCATGGAGAGGCAGCTGCGGGCAGGTGGTTCAGACTCACATGCCCCTGAGAGGCAGCAGCATGGGTGTGGGAAAAACAGAATGGAGGCTTTTGCCAAGCTGAGAGATTATTTCATATATACTAACTTTTTGTGCATGAGAGAGAGAGAGAGAGAGAGAGAGAGAGAGAGAGAGAGAGAGAGAGAGACTGTGTGCTTGAGAAGACAACCTTGGGTGTTGTTCCTTAAAAGCCATCCACCATTTTTTTCTTGCTCTAATTCAGGGTATCAGGGCATCTCACTAGCCTGGAACTTACCAAGTAGGCTAGGTTCACAGCCAGCATCACAGTGCCTGACTCTTTTTCAGAGAGGTCCTGGATTTGAACTCAGGTCAAGGTAAGCTCTTTAGAGCCATCTCCCCAGGTCTAAAAACTTTTGATAAAACAAAC
>CABHPP010141529.1:0-19843 GCA_902168425.1 Peromyscus attwateri
TTTTATCTTCTTTTTTTTTCAATTCTTGAAACATGAATAGAGTCACTCCAAAGCCAAGCTAGTCATTCTCCTTTAATTTGGTTTTAACTCCAAATGCAGAACTGCATATTTAGGAGTATGTCGTGGGCTGCTACTTTCTATCTAGGTCTAGCAAATTCAATGAAACATGTCACAGCAGGGCATGTGGGCACGCAGCTCCTATAACACCCCTTCCATATAAATAGTTAACGTGACTCATATCACAGGGATCGTTTGTTAAATTCCTGTTTAGCCAGTTAGGTTGGTTCCACAGCTAAAGGCTTGGCAAGGAAATACAGAAACTCCGGACAACGGGTGTGTAGCCACATAACAGCTGCATCGGAGGGCATTTCTGAGTAAGCACAGATGTCGGCAGGGTGGCCATGGTGTCCCAAGCACTCCTGCTGACAAAGCACTTTACCCATCATCACATTGCTGGCCTGGCACACTACATGAGTTATTAGCAGCATTTGACATGCGTTAAAATAGTTAATTTTACTCTCCTATTCTTTATATTTCAACTAAAAATCACCAAAACCAAAACACTTGACCAATGGAAACAGACTGAAAAGATGAGAGAATGTGATGATAGCCTCAGGAAGTCACACTATCTTTTCCCATAAGTTTGTCCAAGCACACATGGCCTAGGCACCTTCTGATTCAGCCACAGGTATTTAGAGCAGAGAAGCATTTGCTCTGGAGCCATTTAACAAGGACTGGAGCTGAGGAAGGAAGTCTCATAAGATAAAGCTGCACTTGGTGGTACCAAGCCAGAGCGTGGCTACACAGCATGCATCTTTGGCAGGTTAGGATGATTCAAATGATGTGGATACCCCTCTGCAGAGAGAAAGCAGCAACCCAAGTTCAAAGGAAGCCCTACAGCTTTACAGCTCAGACCCCAGTTTGGTTATATGTGAGGGCTACGGGTTAATTAGTAAGCAGTGAGCGGGGTGGGGGGGCACTATTTCAAGTCATCCCCTTTTTTTTTGTTTTGGTTTTTCAAGACAGAGTTTCTCTCTGTAGCTTTGGAGCCTGTCCTGGACTAGCTCTGTAGACTAGGCTGGCCTCGAACTCACAGAGATCCACCTGCCTCTGCCTCCTGAGTGCTGGGATTACAGGCGTGCACCACTACTGCCCGGCCCCCTGGTTATTTTTATATCCGTATCCCAGGGGAATACAGAAAGATCCTACACACAGGTCCCCAAAGGAAAACTACTTGCATACGCCCCTTCCTAGTCGAAGTGTGGCTGGCGAGACTGATGACTCATGTCATCCTGACAGCACTTTGCACATAATGAATTCATTCTTTCTTAAATAAAGGTGCCCTTTACAGAGCTGCCGAGAAGAAGAAAAAAAAAAAAAAAAGAGGCGGAACAATCCCAGAGTCAACACCATCTCTGTCTAGGACATTATTTCTTTAGTTTGGAGGTACTAGGAATTAGGGAACGGCCTGGATGCCTTATCAGAATCTACCTGAGTTCTGATACCACGTGAGCTTTTGGCTGCTAGGATCATTCATTAACAAAAACAGCACACCAAAGAAGAATATATAGCATCTCTCACGCTTTCCTCCATCCCAGAAGCAACTGCTAGGCAGACCAAGGCTCCTCAGAAATAGGCGACAAACCATTTCTCCCCACCTTTGAGCAGGGTGACTGTTTTTGGCCATTCTGCCCCAGCTCTCTTCCCCTCCCCTAACTTTCCAAGACAATATAACCGTACCAAGCTTGGTGGAGATCCTAGTCCCTAGAACACAACTCCCAGCTTTAGCCTAATTAAACTACTAATGACAAGACGGTGCTTGGAAACTATCTACCTTTTGTGAAAACCCAAGGCTATCACAGAGAGTCGTTTTAGTGAAAGAATAAGTTGTTTTAATGCACCGACATTTATTGGCCCAAGGATGTAACTGAAGACAGGCATTTCCAATGGTCTGGGGTTCTTTTCTACCTCAAATAGCATCTACATTATCCTGTAGATTCCTTACTTCTGGAACAATCTATATATTGTGTTTCAGTTATATGTGAAGAATCAGCATAAAGCACAGCTCTTGTTTCTGTGAAGCCGCTAATCTATCCTTATTTTGGAAGACAGGAAATGCACTGTCATTAAAAGTAAATCCACTGTTCTTTATGCTTTGGCAAGGCTAGATTGACTGTTGTCAGACTGGAAATAAAATCACTGGGACAGTATCAACAATAACTGCAAAGTGCCGATCCCTCTTGGCTAGTCTAAAGTTGACACAAAATAATACTCTTTGAATGCCAAAATTAGTATTAATTTAGACTTGTCACAACATTAACTCTATGTACTTACTCTACTGACCATAAGTGATGACAGAGGCCTATACTGAAAATAATCCCAGAGAAGTCAGCCATCTAACAACAAGGCAACAAGAAAACTCAAAAAGGAAACATCAGCTAAATCTTTCCAAATCCTGAGCCAATGTTTTCATTTGCTAAACCTATTATTTTAGAATTATAAGAAAAGATAGTGCAGCCGGGCGGCGGTGGTGGTGGTGGTGGTGGTGGTGGTGGTGGTGGTGGTGGTGCACACCTTTAATCCCAGCACTCGGGAGGCAGAGGCAGGCGGATCTCTGTGAGTTCAAGGCCAGCCTGGTCTACAGAGTGAGTTCCAGGAAAGGTGCAAAGCTACACAGAGAAACCCTGTCTCGAAAAACAAAAAGAAAAAAAAAAAGAAAAAAAGAAAAGATAGTGCAAAGAGCTCTTGCATAGCCTTTATGAATACCTCTTATCAGTATAGAACATTCCTCATCAATACATCAGATGGGAACCCTAAATAAGGACTCTAGCCTCATCTGACCTACCACCACCTAGCCAGGCAGCTAGGCAGTACCCTCCCACCATCCTCTCTGCTGATAATACTCACAGGCAATGGTTGCCTAAGTTGTTTTTCAGGAACTTGGAGCCATGTTTGTCTGCCTCAAGTGGGCCTCACCAGTGTGACTTATTTGACGTTTTTAGATTATACTAATGGTGTGATTTTCCTCAGCATAAGTCCCGTGAAGAGCATGACTATGCATGAAGTGGACCCTATTTTCAGTTAATGTTTCCCTACACTTCAGGCCACCCTGTCTATTTACTAAGACCTCTAATCCTATCCCTGGGCAGGGGTATCTGTGACTCAGGGCTCCAGTCCTTTAGGAATAAACACTTTCACAAAACTTGGTTCAGTGACTGTCACATTAACGAGCCATTACTGCTGTATAACTCTTAACAAAATTCGTACTTTATCCAGACTTCATTCTCTTTCATCTGCTCTCTCTACACTCTCATCCAGGAAGTGGCATTTCATTTAAGCATCACATCTCTTCCTGACTACAGCATTCTCTCAAACTCTTTTGTTTTTGCAATGTCCTCAATGACTTTCGAGATTACTGGTGAGAGGTTCTTACAATATATTGGAAGAACTGGGAACTGTCTCGTGTCTTTCCTGTAGCAAGACTGTGATTATGGATTTGGGTAAAGTGTTGTTCTCACATGAAGGACACACTGTCCACATGACTTATGACTGAGACAATGTTTGCCAGGTTTCAACAAAACAAGCTCACTTCTCTACCCCACATCCTTTCTGAATTATTTAGGGAAAAGTTGCTATGCAACCCACACTTGTGAAGTTCTCCTGAGTTATTTGGAGAGATTTTCCTTTCTCCCATCTATTGCCTCATTTGAGCATGTGTTCATTCACTCGGAGTTACAATTCAGTATCCCTTTATTCATTCATTTTGTAGCTGAGATTAGTCCCACTTTGGTCAGTGGGGACTCTGCTGGCTCCTGTGCCCTGTGGCTCTGGGCTGGTGACAAACTTCCCCACTTTGTGGAAGGTACTAGGAGACACTTCAGGCTCCATCTTGGATATTCTTCTTGTCCCAGGCCTAGAGTCAACACTTTCTTCAAGGAACCTTGGCACTGAAGAAAAACTAGGAACCAAAATCCAAACAACAGACATATTTGTTTTTAAATGCCAAAAAGTAGACTTAAACCCAAAGAACTTAAAATGATAAATAAATATTTTGACAGTATTAAATCTGGAGAAACAGAAAGGTTCCATTTCTAAAATTCAATGGGAAACTCTGGGCATGTTTTATAATCTAGAAAGAAATATGCTTTCATGCAATAGTCATTCTTTGAAAAGTTTTTTTTTTTTAAACATTCATGTAGTTCTGAGGTTTCTGTGTTTTTCAGCAAGAGAACCGTTTTCTTTTTCCAAAGCCAGCAGATGTATTCTCAGTACCCTGTATCTTACGTCCTATCTAAAGGATACTTACATGATAGAGCCCGAGTCTCAGAAACTCAGTATCAATAACTCATGCCTAGAGGAGTTGGTTACGGGACTGTTTCTGGTAACTGAGACCCCTCCCCAGACACACCCTCTCTGTTTTCCCTTTGGTGTCACGGGAAGTAGACGTGTGACAGGGGCAGGAAGCACTTGATTACCAACGGTCATCAAGCAAAAAGGAATCTAGCTGTGCTTGGAACTAATCCCATCAGTTCAGAATATGGCAGACCGCTTCAGGATGACAACCATCTGTTCTACTCACATGTACTCACTAGGGCTTCTGAAGTGTATGTCTGATGTCTCAACAAACTCTGGCCCAAGCCAGAAGTACTGATGTACATCTCTAGGCCCAGCTACCAGCTCTTGGGAGACTGAGGTCACTAGCTTGAAAGTTCACAGCCAATCTGAGCAATATAGCAAGATCATGTGTCAAAAAAAAAAAAAAAAGTCTGTGGTTTAATAATAAAAGGAGGCAGCTGGAGTTCCGGGAGAAGAAAACATTCTCATCCAAACCCGACTCATCCTGTAAGGAAATAATTGACATCTCTGGCATACCTGTGAGGAGGCCAACAACACTTGCCTCCCTTTTCAACCGCGCACCTGCAGCTTTAAGCAGACGAACACAAGTTCCGAGTCTATTTACATGTGTACATTAGTCATGAGAGGCTGAAGTCTCAGGTACACTGAAGTCCAAACTTCATGTGTTCAGTCACTATCTGGAATGTTAAAATGCATTCCAAGGGGAAAAAAAACAAAACCAAACAAGACAGACTAAAGATAAGGGGTGTTTCTTAAATCCTGGTATGGTCCACGGGTGTCAGAAGACAGCCTTGGGCTTGGGCTTGGGCTTGGGTCTTGATTTTGCTCTTCTCTAGTTCCGTGGACAGGTAAGTCACACTGTGCTTTCAACCTCCATCCATCTACCACACACTGGGAGGGGGGGTGGGCCAAGTTGGTTGGCTATCACTACTATGGCTCCTTAACCTTCTTCACTACTGGCTAAGACTCAGAGGGGTGTTCTTAAAGTGATCCAAACTACTGGGCTTGGTAGCACAGACCTGGAACCCCAGTGACAAGGGGGTGGAGACAGGAGAACTGCAATTTTCAAGGTCTCACTGGGCTATGGACTAAGTTCAAGGCCAGCTTGAGCATTTTGTTAAGACCCTCTCTCAAAATAAAAACTAGAAAAGGGCTGGGGATTAGACCTCGGAGTAGTGATGGAGCATATACACAAGGCCCAAAGTTCCTCAGCACTACTTAATAAACAAATACCCAAGCCAACAGGGTCCAACAGAACACAACCAGAGTTTGGATGACTGTGTGGCCTTTTTTTTTTTTAAAAAAAAATTAATCATCTATTTATTTTATATCCCGGCAGCAGCCTCTTCCCCCCACCCCACTCTCCTTTCCCAGTTCCCTCTCCCGACTCTCCCACCTCCCGCCCCCAATCCCCTCCTCTTCCGTCTCCATCCAGGAAAGGGCAGATCTCCCATGAGTATCAATAAAACATGGCCCATCAAGTTGCAGTACAGTGAAACTAAGCACCTCCCCATGCACTAAGACTGGGCATGGCCTTTTTTAATTGTGTCTAGTAGCTACAAGCTACAAAGCAAGCCCTGAGTCCTGAGATAGGAAGGAGGAGGGACCTATGAGGGATGCTAGCTATCAGTCCGAGGCTATGCTAGGTCTACCTGGGGTGCCCCAGACTCAGTGTGGGAGCCCCAGCCCTTGTTTCCCAACCCTTATCTAGATGAGCACACTCATGGAGGAGTCATGTTGCAAGGTTTGTTTACAGTAGGTGGTTATATTGGGAGGTATGCTGCCCTCCCAAAGGAAGAGAACTGGAGGCGGGGGACGGGAGCCGAGGCATTGGCGTGGTTGCTGTGGGCACCTCTGGGCAGAGCGGCAGGATCTGTGACTTTGAACTGGGGCTTATTGAACAGGTGACACACGTCTACTCAGAGCGCCAGGGTGGAAACCAAGATGTAAACTGCAGTTCCTCGTTCCCTTCCCCTCAAAGCTCCAGCGTTTTCCCTTTCAAAAGATGGACAGACGCAGAGACAAGCAACCAAACCGGCCTTCTCATTGAAAGAATGAATTATAGGTAACAGTTGTTTTCATTTAAAAAAAAAAATTACATGTCAAATGATTTAAAAACCAGAGGAAGCAACAACAACAACAAAAGGCAAAATGTTTAAGCGCCTGAGCACACTTCCTGCCAGAAGGACTTCCTGTTCTGGGAACCGCAGATGCGGAGAAACATCCGCTCTGTAGCCACAGCCTGTGTTGCACAGACCACTTCTCTGTTCCACTTACCCTTCTTCCCCGACGAAGGTGACATACAGTTTATTCCTCTGCAGGTCTTTTCTGGAGTAGCCCATAATCTGATTGAAAGCATCTTCCAGCAAGTGGTCCCTTCGGATAATTAACCTGTCCCCAGAGAGACAATGTGAAAAGCGCATTAAGAGATGACTTCCGATTCCTTATCTTCCTTGACATTGAATGTCTATTTACCACAATTAACTAGGTGAGGAGTGAGGTTGCTTAATATCACTGCTGTCTGCACTTGAGTACACGCCTGTCTCTAACGCTTTAACAGCAAGAGCAAAAGTTACACAAGAGAATCATGGGTAAATCCCTGGCCTGTAAAAAACCCATGAGTCCTTTCTGAGTGGCCAAGACATTTATCCCAGAAAGAAAGAGGTCATCACACACACACACACACACACACACACACACACACACACACACACACAGAGACAGAGAGACAGAGACAGAGACAGAGAGACAGAGACAGAGATAGAGATAGAGATAGAGATAGAGAACTAAAGAAAGAACAACACTATAATGTAATCCTTTAAGGCTGGAATGCACCTAAGCATGGAATTCAATTATTGAATGTTCAGTGAGACGAAGAAGGGTGCATGTGCGTGTGTGCTTGCATGAGTGTGTGTGTGTGTATGTGTGTGTGTGTGTGTGTGTGTGTGTGTGTGTATGTGTGTGTCCTACAAAGCAGGAGAGTTTACAATTGTACTTAATTTAAATTTTAAATTAAGTGAATCTTGAGATTTCCCCGAAGGGGTGGATAAAAATGAACGATGCTTGTGACAATCTACTGTGATGACGACAAAGTCATCTTCTACAGGTGTCAACTCACTCTCAGTGTCAACAGTAATGACAGGGAGCCTGAACTTGGGAAGATCTTGGTAATTCCAGTATGAGAAAAGCACAGTTCAGAGAGATATGGTATTGGGGTTGGGCTGATGTGTTTGGAGGTCCAGGAAAGTGGAATTGACTGTGCCTGGGGCAGTAAGCATGGAGGCTGGTCCTCCCTTGGGCACTCAGGGCACAGGGTGACTTGTTTGTTTGTTTTTGTTTTGTTTTTTTGGTTTTTTTTTGTTTTTTTGTTTTTTTTGAGACAGGGTTTCTCTGTGTAGTTTTGGTGCCTTTCCTGGATCTCACTCTGTAGACCAGGCTGGCCTGGAACTCACAGAGATCCGCCTGGCTCTGCCTCCCGAGTGCTGGGATTAAAGGTGTGCGCCACCACCATCCTGCTTTGTCTGTGGTTTTACAGCTTGATTGAAAAACCATAAGCTTACTAGTGCTTAATTCCTGAACATTTTACATCATTACAGTATAATTTATAAACTCCGAAATAACAATGCCCATTAAAATAAAGACTGCTTCCTACCCATTCACCATCTATAAACGTGGTTCGTGTTATTTCTACTTACTTTAATTTCCCTGGGCCTTGTCCATATCCTTTCGTTTCTAACTTCCTGTAAAAGTTCCTTAGTTTGGCTTCGAAATCTCTCTTGTAAGGGGCTGGCGCCCGGGCATTGGCACGCTGAGTACCTGCAGCAACCACAAAGAACAATCTGGATCCGTGCCCTGTGCCAGCACCGTCACAACACCATGAAAGACCGCCACAAGTTAGCAAAGGAAACTGAGGCACTGCTTTCAGCTTCTGCATCACACACACACACACACACACACACACACACACACACACACACGTAAGCACGCACACACATGCACCCAAAGATGAAGGCCTGAACGTAGCTTAAGGAAGGTCTTATGAGAGACTCTTTATTTGTCGTTTTTCGACTGAGAATGAAGATCCTGTTTAAACTGCCAAACATGCTCACGTGTTTCTCAGATATGTTCCCCTTTCCATCCAAACCAGAGTGAGTCAAAGAGTTATTCATGTCTAAGGACAACTATTCAGGATGGAATATCTCTGTTTGCTGTTGAAACAGTATCATGGAAACTGTAAAGGAAGTCACAGGAAGCCCCATGAAGATGTTCTTAGATGTGCATTACATTTAAGGATGATTTTAGAGATACAGTTACATTTATTTTACACTGCAGAATAAAATGATTATTCTAAAAACAGAATTCAAGCATAGCTGTGAGAGGAATTTATATCTTGGAGTTGCACAAAGAATAAGCAGTATTATTATTTACTGCATTCTCATACGAGGCTCTGCTGACTCCCCATAGGAGGCCTTACCTTCTTGTAGGAGGGAATAGGGGGTGGGTTGGGGGAGGGGAGGCTGGAGGGACTGGAGGAGGGAAGAGGAGGACCTGTGACTGGTATGTAAAATGCATAAAAAAGTTTTCTTAATTAAAAAAAATATTTATTGCATTCTCAATGTGTCAAGTACTATCAATAGCTATAGATTAAAAGCATGCCATTTATTACTAATAAAGTGTTATTTAGAAGGTATAAATATGACATGGCTTCTTCCTCTTTCCACAGAAAAGTCCATGTGTCACAGGTGATTAGGTAGCATGCTGGGATGTCAGGCTGGACACAGGACAAAGGCAGAAACTAAATTATAGTCTTGTCCTTACACAGCATGCGAGTTCCATGAGATTGCTTTTCCTTCTTTTTTTTCTGGGTGTGGGTGTCTGTCACATATGTGGGTTTGTTGTTATTTGTTTTGTTGAGACAGGAGCTTGCTAGTTACCCTAGATTGGCCTTGGATTTCCCAGCCTCCTGCCATGGCCTCACAGTGCGTCAATTACAGGCTTGAGCCATCGTGCCTAGTAAAAATTTCCTTAACAAATGAGTTAGCTAGGATGGTTATTTACTGCTAATCTTGTGTTATAGTCAACAATGGATGCCCTGGCTGAGAAGGCAGAAGAAGTAAAACATATCAAATAATTAAGTCTTAAACTGGAATGGATACAAACTGTAGAACAGAAGAGGTAAAACTATAGCCCTGGGGCTATACCCAGCCTCACAGTCTACTGTTTGCCCCCTACATTAAAAAAAAAAAAAGGCTAGATTAGTTGCATTTAAAAATTATTATTAGATTTCAAGAAAAAGAAAAACATGTTTTTCTCTTGAAAGTTAGAAGAAACCTTACAAATGGCGTTAACCTCCTAGAGGAGACAGGTGATGCTTCCGTGGACTCCACTCCCTCACATCCACTCAGTGACACAGGCTGGCTGCCTGACCTCCTGAGTATTCGCCTTTGAGATCAGTGGTAGAGAAGATAATAGTAATGTCACAGAAAAGTAATGTGTGTGCGGAGATCAAAATGGACAAGACCTCAGGGAGGAGCTTAGTTGGAGCCTAAGTGGTTAATTGCCAAGTCCATAGAATGCAGAATCACCATGGAAACAAGCCTCTGGGCATGTCTGGGATGGAATTTCTAGTTCCGGTTAATTGAGGTAGGAGGACCCACGCTAAATGTTAGTGGCACCATTCCAGGGGCTGGGGTCTGGGAGTGAATAAAAAGAAGAGGGCTGGGTACCTGAAATCCATCTCTCTGCTCTTTGACTAAAGATGCACTATAAATAGCCACCTGCCCGTGCTGCCACGTCTCCCCTGACACGATGGACTGGATCCCCTTGAACTTTAAGCTCAAACAAACCTTCCCTCTCTTAAGTTCCTTTCTGTCCGGTATTTGGTCACAACAATGAGAAGATTAAGTAACACTAAACGTGTAAACAGAAAAGAGTCTGAATTTTATACTGGTTCAGAGAAGCAAGAACTAGACTAAATATTGAATGTGTGTTCAACAGATGCCGAAGATGCTCCATAACCGAGAGCATGGTAAGCATGCTGGAGAGACAGGGGCTGGAGCCAATCAGAAGAGAGGTTTAACAATTCTGATGCTGGTGTTGGGAGTGGGGGCGGGGGGGGGGGGGCGTACCTTTACAGAATATTGAGGAAAGGAGAGGGAATAATGCTAAAGTGGCATTTGATTAGAGAAATTCTCAGCCGAGGGTGTAGGGCAGATTAAGGGTGGGAAAGAGGAAGAAGGGCGGAAGGGTGGAGAAGCAGTTAGGAGTTTATACTGCAATTGAGGCCTGAGGGGAAAAGAACTTAGTCAGGAGTGTGGTGACTCAGAGGAACACCGAGCATGCGAAATACAAATTAGTAGAAAAGCAAGGGGGAGGAATGGGAAGCTCTGGTAGCAGCGTTTCTTAATAATAATGATAGCTATCGTTTGATAAGCACCTGCTGCTATACATGAGGGATAATGCACTTTCCATAGGGGGAGTCTTGAGAAATCCTCACACGGAGTCTATGAAGTGGCTATTAAAGGTTTTCATCATCACTTTGCTGCTGAGGGAAATGAGGAAGCAGCTTCCTGTCCAAATCCTATGCCAGGGACAGGAATCTGGGATTTGACAAGGTCTACTGGAGGCTAAAAGCAGTGTGGGGAATGATGTTGGTAGCCAGGGACACAGGAAGCTGTGTAAATAATTGAGTTGGCTATGACAGTCATGGATCCTCTACGGACCCTGGACAGGAGAGCTCCGGAGTTTGCATGAGAGATCAGTTAATTCCTGTGGGTGAAATGTTAGTGTGTATATGACACCGTGCAGTGTCTATGTCGTGTTGTCTATGTGTGTTGGCTGTCAATGTTATGTGCATACATACTCAACACAGAGGTAAACACGTTGGAGCTTCAGGGATGGTTATTCACAAGACTGGCTCCTGACCAGTAATCTGGAGGCTTGTCCAAGAGCTAAGAGTTAAGTCATGAAGAAAACAAATGCATTCACCCTCACAAAATCCAGGAAACAAAAAGAGAATCCCAAGCAGGGGTTCTCAATCTTGAGTGCATATTCGAATCTCTTAGGAAACTTTAAAAAAATTCCAAAGTTCAGGCCACACCCCAAACCATGACATCAGAATCTGTGGGGGTAGGTACCAGGCCTCAGTGTTTTCTACAGCTCTCCAGATGGTTCCCAAATACAGCCAAGCTGAAGAATCACTTACAGGAAGGGAGCTCAACCGCAATCAATGAGACACGGGGGTGAGGGGGATAGGGAGGTGAGGGTGGGGTGGGGGGGTGGGGGGAGCGTCCAGTAGCTAACACAGGCGGGACACCAGCTGCCTGTGCGCTTGAAGAGGTCATTGCACCACAAAGACACATGAAGCACAGGGCTGCTGCTGGATAGACGAAGGCCAAGACAGTGCACTCGGCCACTCAGGAGACCCAAGAAAGCTGGGGGAAGCTCTACGCTAGTGACCCAAGCAGCCCAGAAAGTAGCCACGATGAATCGGCATCAATGGGAGTCATGGATGGAAAACAGAAAGATTAAAGACTGAACGGAAACTCTTTAAAGACTCAAAAGGAAACGCCATTCTTTTCGCTGATTGCTTTAAGAAGCAGCTTATACACTAAGACTGTACGACTTGAGGTACCTAAAAGGCTGTAGGGAATCCCACGACGCATTTGGTCACTCTCAATACAGATAAATTAAAAGTTAGTCCTGCTTTCATTTACACTCTAGGTAAGGGACTTGACGATGGAGAGTCTGCTAACAGAAATGACTCAAGGCAAACAATCTTTTGCTAATAGTTCTGTTATAAAAAATAATCTCATATACTTCACTTAAAAAATTACAGTAAATAGTGCTGTTGGCCTTTGTTAAATTCTGTATTTGTTTTTAAGTCTCATGTAGCCCAGGCTGGCTTCAAACTCACTCTGTAACCAGGCATAGCCTGAACTCCTGATTTTCCTACCTCCAACCTTTCAAGTGCTGGGATTATAGGCATGCGCCACCCACCACACACGGCTCAGAACCTGTATTTAAGAAACTTATTAAGAGAGATAGGGAACACACATGTGAAGTGGGTGGGAATTTTTTAGAGAGGTCTGAAGGAAGGTTTGAAAGGTTAATAGCGGAGTATGGATTTTCTCATGAGCCAGGGGATGAGACAGGCGGTTTGGGAAAGACCTATGTGAGGAACCCAATAGGAAGCGACTGTAGGGCAGGGTCGGACGTGTGACCCAGGTAAGGATGGGATCCTGAGTGGGCTTGTAACTGAGTCTAATTGGTAGGACTTCATTCTTCAGTCCAGGAAGCCACTGATGGTTTTTTAACAAAATCAATCTTGATAGAGCTATATAATTGCAGAGGTTAATCTGGCTTTAATATGTACACCAGACTCAAGGAGCTAAGTTATCCTATGTCAGAAACAGACTAAAGCTTCATGGGAATTGCTTCAGTGGTGACTGTCAAGCTGTGTTCCTCATTTTAAAGTATGAATAGAATTCTGACCATCTATAGTTCTGAACAAGTATTATCCTTATTAATTCTAAGGGGTTAATTTTGTTTTGGGAAAGGATACTGTTATTAGAGTAAATTTAGAAAACAATATAGAAATTTTTACCGCTATGTTATTTAACATAACTTACAAAACTGTTTATGGTTAAAATAGTAGCATTTTAAGAAGTATGGGGGCCGGGTCTTGTTATATAGCCCAGGCTGGCCTGGAACTTGAAAAACCAGAAATCTTCCTGCCTCCACCTTCCTGGGTCTGGGATTATAGGTATGAGCAGCCATATCCCAAACCAGCTGTCACATAATTAATACAAGTCAGGTTCAACTGCCAAGAGCTTCCAGGGCAAGAATGAGGTTATTTTGGTTCTAGAAACCAAAAAACTGTTCTTGGAAGACTGAGCTGATAGAAATGTATGGGAACCACAATCGCAATTGAAGGCCTTTTCTCTCAGAGAGCTCTTTCACAGTCTTTAGAGTCTTACCAAAGGGAACTGCATGGGAAAAGGTCGGTTGCTTCTAGGAAGTGACCAATTGGAAAATGGACTTCATGGATGGCTAGTACTATGTTAAGTGCTTGCAGGAATATTTTTTTAGTAACAGCTATTACAGCTGTTATTCTTTGTCACTGCTGGGTAGATCTTAAGAACTTTCATACGCTCTGTATGTTTTCAATACACTGTTACAACACTGCATAATTACAAACTATAAAATTCTGTCTGACAAAGTCTCTCAGGTGACACCAGAAAAATTCTGGCATCCAATTCTGGAGAAGCCTGTATGTACTTCTCTGCCTCTGGGTCCTGGAATCCAGTTGGCTTCATGCTCTGCTCTGAACGGAGTTGAACCTTGACTACACAGCTCCAGGCCTCTGGACTAGTTCAGTTGAGAGGCCCACCTCTTCCCTGGTGCCCTTTCCAGTTACACACACATACACTTTCCCCTCAATCCCTGTGACAAGCTTCATTGTCGGACTATCTTTGGATCACCAGACCCCAAAGAACGGCACGGGGACTTTTTATTAATTATGAAAGCATGGCCTTTAGCTTTCCCCAATCGGCCTTTATATGTAATTAACCTGTTTGTAATAATCAACATTCTGCCATCTGGCTTTTTACCTTTTTGCAGTACGGCATGTCCAACATGTTTGTCTGATGGTGAATTCCATGCCTTGATTACTCCTCCTCTTCCTCCCTCTCCCTGGAAATCCTGCCTAACCTCTCCTGCCTAGCTACTGGCCATTCAGCTTTTTATTAGACCAATCACAGCAACACATCTTCACAGTGTTCCACAACAATCCCCCATTGCTAACAATGAGCAAGCCAATGAGCACTGCAACATGTCTAGACAGCCTCATCTTCTGGAGCACAGCACAACACTGTTAAGAGGGAACACCCTGGAGACAGCTTGGACAAAGCACAGATGTGCACAGATGTGCACGTCCTCATATCTATCTCCTGTTTTCTAAGAGCAGCAAAAGTCCTCGATCTACGGATGTTCATATACATGCTACTTACTTTTTTTGCTGTTCAGTTTCTTTGGTCCTGGGGATTAAATGAGGGGTTCCATGTACGTGCCAGGCAAGTAATCTATCATCTAGCTGTACACTCAGCCTACTTTTTTTACTTTTACTTTGACAAGGTCTCACTAAGTTGCCCAGGCTAGCCTTGAACTCACTTCAGAGCCCAGGTAGGCCTTTAACTTGCCATCTCTGTCTTTGCCTCTCAAGTAACTGGGATTACAGGTCTAGGCCATCAGGTTTGGCTCAAACCATTTACTGAAAACAAATTGGTAACTGTGGTTTTTCAGACTTGGCCAAGAAGTAACTTATTAAAAGGGGAACACTGAAGGGTATGCCAATAACAGACACTCCATCCTGGTGGTACTGGGGTGAGGACAAGGAAGATTAATAACAAAAAACAAAATATCTACACTAACTGGATTCAGGAGGTTATTAATGACAAAAATAACAAAGAGAGGACATGAAGCTCAGAGGGAGGTGGGTGAGGTACTAGGGGTAGACAGAAGACAGTACTAGTGGGTAGATTTGATCAATAAATATTATATGAACGTACAGAACTTCCAAAGAATAAAAATGATTAAAAATCAATAGCTATATCATAACCATACTGAGCAGGGGGGGAAGAGATGAGGAGGGCTGGGAGGAACAGAGAGACATGTCTCTAAGAGGAGGAGGTAACATACACAGCCAGTAATATTCAAGTCTTTGTGGGAAGAAAAGATCCTTTCGGGGAAAATAAACCCCTCTCATGCTCCATTCCATTGAGACGACCCTGATGAAGACCCAGGAGGCTCCTCAGTGCTGTGAGTCCATCCAGTGATCTCATGCTGCTTGTACTCCAGTGGTCACCACAGCTGTGAACCACACTCAGACCCAATGAGACCCCCACCCCATACACCATGCAGCACCTCAATGTGCCACAAATATAAAAACAAGGAGAAAAATAATATGCATGAAGAATTTCAATAAATGAGGTGTTAAACAAATTCTCATGCCATTGACACCATAGTTTTAGTTCCCTGGAAAATGCACACAAGAAAGTATATCTCCAATATATTAGACAAATTAGGTGTCACTGCATTTAAATTCCTAGAGATGTGCCCCTAGGCAAACTCCTTGGTTTCCTCCTTGGCAGAGTAAACCATATGGTGTTTGCAGGGATCCTTTCCTTCAGACACAGCTGAGGTTGGATTGGCATTATAATGGTCCTAGAAAAATAAACCTCCACATTCCAAAATTTTGATGAGTTTTAGGTGAACATTCTCACAGCTGCAGAAAGCAGTGAGTCAAACTTTCCAAAGCCCCCTTTCTCTTGAAGAGACATGTAAATGTGCTTGGAATGAGGAAAAATATGGAAAGATTACCGGGTTCCTAGGCATTCAGAGTGAAGACCATTAAAATTTATTATTGTCATAATTTTCACAATATCATTCCCAAACCACTAAAACGGGTGAAATTCTAGTCACAAGAAAAAGACCAGACCACTTAAAAAATTATTTTTGAAATGTTGATTTTACGCAGGCAGCAAAAGGTCTGGGAGAAGCAGAAGCCACTTTCTGAAAAACAGATTCCTCCCCAGGGGAAATGAGGTTAGTGAGGCCTGGCTCTTCTCACGTGGAGTCACTTACGGCTGCTTCCACTACCATCGGGCAGTACCTCCCACTCTCATCATCCAACCAAACCCGCTGGGATGGGGCCGCCAGGAACATGGAGATGATTTTTTCCCTGCAAATTAAAACCACCACAAACACTGCTAGCAATTTAGATATGGCCGGATTACACATGTCATTGGAAAAATGTTTTAACTCTGAGTTCCCAGAACACACTTCATTACTGCCATGAATTATTTGTGGGCATCCGTGATGCTAAATGAAGATGTGCACTCTGTCGCCATTTAGAATGCTTGCACAGGATGAAAGAACTCTTAGGCAGACTTCAAGAGCACACTTCTCCGGGGCTTCGGAAGACAGAATCTGGTGGTCTACATTTTTCTCAGGGAGGAAGAACCTTGGAAAAGGCCTAGAAAACAAGGGCTGTGGCTGGCATGAGCCGAATTCCACATGGCTCTACATGTTTAATCATAAGAAAGCGAGACAAAAAGACAGTCCACGAAAAGCTTTAGCAGGCACCCTACTTAAGACAAAGACCTCTCCAAATGATTCAACGCCTAACACAGCCAAGCTCACAAGTCGCGAAGAAATGGACTCATGCATGCCCGTAATGAATGGCTCACAGAGGGGCAAAGTGTACTTCTGTGTGTCCAGAAAGAAAGAAAAAGAGAATAAATTAATGTTTACTGGACATCTGCAATGCAAGGGACCCCCCATCGCCATTGCCAAAACAACAAAACCAACCACAAAAGGTGAGGTGATTATTAATACATCCATTTATTTTAAAAAAGGAAACAAATTTCTGCCAAGAGATAAATTGTCCGAAGTCTTTCCATTGGTTAAAGAACTCATGGAGGCCAGCTGTGAATTCTGACGTCCGCAACACCTTTAAACTTACCGGAAGTGTCATACACTGATTTCCTTTCATGTCTCACCCACTATGTGTCTCTCATTTACAGCTCTGATGCTGACGTGTGTGTGTGTGTGTGTGTGTGTGTGTGTGTGTGTGTGTGTGTGTGTGTGAGACCTGTGCTTGTGCCTGTGGTATACCTCCTTCTCAAAGGCTGGATGGCAGCTCCTGTCAATCAGCACCACCCTGAGACTCGAGTGCACACATGTTCACCTTCCCCGGCAGAGAGTCCCTTCTTTCAGTTTTCTGCTTCTGATGACTGTCCAACTTTGTTTGTGACAACTATACTTTATAAAAAGAGCATTCTACACTGGTGACATTCACTGAGCATCATGTACCATGTTGCACCTGGCACAATCCAATATATCACCTACTAGTTTATAGCCTGCTTTGGCAATGATAATTTATAACTTTGAGTTTTACATTTCATGGTCTCTCTCGGGACTTCACTCTTTCTGAATCTCTGAGCACTTGACTGTATTAACCACACCTCCCTGGAAATGGACTCCCCTGGAAACATTTTCCTAAGTCTACTCCAGATCACTCTGCCTTTCGCTCACTCCTCCACCTTAGCACAAGTCTCAGATACTGGAGTTCTCTGTGTGACCATCCTGTCTTATCCTCTCAATACTTCCTCCGATCTATACTCCAGACTGCAGTTCTCATGACACTGAATTCCTAGCTGTCAATCTGTGTGGTCCAATTGTCCTTGGTATCTCCTAACTATATTTTCCACTTGTCTTTGGGTATCTCAGACTGAGAGCCCCCAAATGTCTCAATAAAACACGTAATAAGTCAAACTCATTTTACATTTCTCTACAAGTTATACCCTCTTCCTTTCCTTGGCAAGTGGTGCCCACATCTGCCGGGCATTGTGGGCAGAAAGACCTTCTAATCTGCGTTGGCTTTGCCTTTCCTGGCTCAGTCCTAACGTCTCAGCATGTTACATGTCCCATCCATTTTGCCGTCAAACTGATCTTCATAAAACAAGGCCATCACCGGCATCCTACTCTTTGCAAAGTTTCAGAGGTTTCTCCAAAAGCCAATTTCCTAGGCATGGTTAGCAGAGCCAAATGCTAAAGATGCGGTCCAAAGACAGGCTAGTGGGCTGAAATTCATGAAGTTATTAATGACCTTTACCAAAGCAGGGTCTGTACTGAGTGGGTCACATAGAAAGAACTCAATGTGGCCTCAGTTTCCAACCTGAATCTTGAGAACCGCCTTCCATTTCTGTTCTTTCTCCTCAGTATTCCCACTGGCTGTGGTTAGTACGTGCTACCCCTTTTAGCTAGAATGTCCTTCTGTCTTTGGTCCATGTGGGGAACTTCTAGTTCTTCTGACTTTTGTTTACCTGTTTGGTCCCCCCACCCCTACCCCACCTAGTGCTGGGGACCAATCCCAGAGCGAAGCAGTACACTATCACCCAACAAAATTTCCAGCCCCGCCTGGCAAATCTCATTCACCCGTCCTCCAAGGTTCCCTCATACCTGTTATCTTAATCCTCCCAACAACCGTTCCCACACCCACACATTCCCAGATGTCTCACCATTACAGCACTGACCACTGAGCTCCAGAGTCACTGCTGACTCACCACCTCACCCCGAACCCTTCCAGAGCAGAGACGATGTTATTCATCTTTAAACCACATGGTCTAGTTCAGTGCTTGGATCATAGTTGGATGCTCAATAAATCTGGGTTACACAGACAAATTAATAGAGCTTTTCCTGTTTGCGGTGTTCAATTAGACTGCAGCTTTATTACCACAGCAACGTGTGAGAACACATGCTACACATTAAAGAGCATGGCAGCTTCCAGCGGCACATCTGAAGCCTGGATTTCTACCGAAACAGTTTTAAATTCTATAAAAGTCTGAACAACACCAACTATAATAAAGATGTAGTTGACGTTCTGCCAACAACATGGCTACCTTCCCTAAAAATTCTCTTCGACAAAGCTCTGCTTACACCATTTACTCATCCAGCCATTCACTACCCCTCAATTCACGTCTATCTCTTCCAAAACAGTTCAGGTAAGTTTTCACTCATCAGCACGTTTCATCTGCCCATTCATCTCCCTCGTACCATCTCATACAATATGGGGAAGATATCCAAGTACATTATACTAAATAATTTAAATTCTATATCATTTCTTGAGAGTGGAGACATTGTTTTTATTGTCTATCAAAACTGTACCCTCAACCAAACTTTTTAAATCAAAAGAGCTCACCTAGTATTTTGTGCCTAATATTTTCCAAGAAACGTTAGACACTAGGCAGCAAAATTCAAAGTAAATTCTACAGTGGGATGCATTATACTGTTGCAGAATATGTGTGTACACTGTGAAGATGTGTCTTTGCCAAGTCACTTTCTGTGATACTGAGAATTGAACCCTGGGCCTCATGCATGCCAGATGGGCATTCTACCACTGAGCCATACCCCCAGCTTTTGCCAAGTCACCTTCTGATTGGTTTAATAGAGAGCTGAATGGCCAATAGCTAGGCAGGAGAAAGGATAGGCAGGAATTCTAGGGAGAGAGAGAACTCTGGGAAGAAGAATGGCGAGTCACCAGACAGACTCGGAGCAAGGAGGACTTGCCGTACTGAGGAAAAATAAAAGCCACATGGCAGAACATAGATTAAAAGAAGCAGGTTAATTTGAGTTAGAAGAGCTAGTTGGGGACAAGCCTAAGCTAAAGAGCAAACTTCCATAATTAATAATAAGTCTCCATGCCATTATTTGCAGGCTGGTATTCCAAGAAAGTCCGACGAAACAATTATTACATTATACTACTAACATTTATCCTCCTGTTTATTATCTTTCAGTCAATGAACGTGCAAGGAAACAAGTTACAAGGGAAAAAGTAGTAAATATCACACAGAGTGTACCTGTAGGCAGAGCACTCCCGGCTTGTGCTCTTAGAGCATTCCCATGTACAGCGGACAGACAGACAGAC
>CABHPP010141529.1:29512-62742 GCA_902168425.1 Peromyscus attwateri
AAGAAAGAAAGAAAGAAAGAAAGAAAGAAAGAAGAAAAGAAAGAAAGGATCTTATTCAATCTTAGTGGTTTATAATGGAGATTATAAATTCCTTTTGAGATATGAGTTTCTTGAGGGCAAAGGTCCGTCCTCCTATATGCCTCTGCCCACATGCTTCACGGTGTTTTATACAAGGGAGAATTCAGTAAAATATCAGGCACATGGTCAGCTAATGCCAGAATAACGGACTCCTAACACCTACACTCCATGCTGGTAATAAAGAATATTGCTATCATTTCCTGCTGCGGCAGGAAAACAAACACAATCAGGGGGCTGGCTTCAGATTCGTGACTAAATTGGAATCCACCTAGGACAGCGAAGAGGCAGGTATGGGAGAGATTAGAGGAAACATGCTGTACTGCATTAATGACATGGGCAGGGAAAAGTCGCCTGTGTGTGCTGCCTCTCACACTCAGTTTGTAACCACTTCCTCCCAGGGCACAGATTTGCCTCCCGAGAGTGACTCTCTTGCAGAAAGGAGGTCATTTGAGGACAACGAGCAATGTCTTAAGACCGGAATTCCCACAGAAAACATTCTCACTGAAACCAATCCTCTCTCTGGTCTCACAGTCAAAGAAGGGCACGTGTTGAGGAAGGATCAGTGCAGACTCCGCATATCTGGGTTCCTGCAAAGCACTCAGGAACACAGTTGCAAATGCATGTGCTTTTAAAACTGCCTGAGGTGGTGTTAGAGGAGTGCTTGGAGTTCCCTAGTGGTACATAGCCAAGAAAGGAAAATTAGCAATGGACATTGATGCCTATCACAGTCACAGGACGGTCTGCCTTGACAGATGACCCACAGTAGAAAGGTTCATTTTTTTCCTACTCGCCACTCTGAAGGTTGTAGATTTAGAATGTGACTCTTCTGGACACACAGAAATGACATGAGTTAGCCACACGTTGAGGATATCTTATAGATGGATATAAATCATCTATAGGCCAAGGACTAAGACTTGCTTAACTGTGTTTCTTCATCTTAAAACAAGCATTTTTAGGATGCAAATACTTAGCCTGGAGCTTATTATATTGTAGGCCCTCCAAAGATTTTAAACTTGCAAGCCTGTTATTAGATAGGCCACATAGATATTTATGCTTTTTCTCAACAGAAGGCTTTGTTGGAAAGAGGGTCAAGATAGGTTTCTGGAGATTACTCTTTTCTGTGCTGATATTGGCAATCCATTCAAATCATCCTGCTCGTTCATTCCACAGAATTGTATTGAGGCTTTCTATGAGGAATATTAGACTAGACACTGACCTCTCCATAAAGTCAGAACGATGCTGTGAGTACCAAACAGTTCATATGAAGGGTTTATGTTTCTCACAATTCAAAGGAGACAGGAATCATGTATCCAATAAAACACAATACAGTAGTGTCCTTTTTCTCTATGGTCCCTCCCTCCCTCCCTCCCTCCCTTCCTTATAATGCAAGGACCAATATAACAATGCTAATGCCTTCAAAAATATTTATTTCTAGTTTTAATTACATGTATGTGTATGTGAGTGCCAGTGACCATGGAGGCCAGAGACACTGGAACCCCTTGAATTGGAATTACAGGTAGTTATGAGCCACCAGATGTAGGTGTTAGAAATCAAACTCGGGTCTTCTGAAAGAAATGAACCACAGAATCATTTCTCTAGCCCCACGGCTTTTTTTTTAGATTTCTGTTACCTATGGTCAACCACAGCTCAAAAACATTAAATGAAAAGTTCCCAGATATAAACAAATTCATGTTTTAAACAACTTTTATTATAGCATATTGTTATACATGTCCTACTTATTTTGGAATTGTTACATTCTTGCTGTGCCAAATTTCTAAGTCAAATTGTATCACCAGTATATATCGTGGTATATAGAGAGTTCTTTTCCATGGGAACCATTAGGCAAACACTGGCCTCTAGAACTTCGTCTTTATAGATGATAAGAAGCTTCAGAACAACCAAACAATTTTGGACTCTGGAAAAGGAGTTTAACTATTATGTGCCAAAACATCTAGTTATAATACATCTTTCTGAAGGCATTTCATAGCTTGAACTCTAAACCCATGATTCTAAAGAATCAATACCTATGAATACCAGAATGTATGATGAGTTTTGTATTCTATGAATTATAGTACTTTGTTATGTATTTGATAAGAAGTATTTTAATCGAGAATATATTCATAAATTGAAACTATAACTACCTGTATGTTGGCTTTAAAATAATCATATCCTCAAAATGTAAAAATGAGACACAGGTTTATGTCAAAAGCCTACTGCACACATGTAAGTTAGCACAGATATTCAAATAAGATGTGAATAGCAACTATTTCATGAAACTTTAGCCCTCAGAAATCTCTTCTGGATTTTACTCAGCCTTCTCTCTCTCTCCTCTAAGGTTGATTTCATTATATGTATATAAAAGACTTTAGAGATAGGAATTGGTGAAAATCACACCAGCAAGCCATACTTCACGGAAGTTAATCATGACCTAAGAGGCCCTAGCTGCAGTTCAATTACATGCACGGAACTACATGGTTGCATGAATAGGTATGATGAGTCTCAAAGCTAATGGCTTTGAAAATCTGAAGAAGTTAAGGACAAATTATCTTAAACGCGGTCTCTGTGATGCAATCGAGAAGAAAATGACTGACAGCTAACATCTAACTTCATGTACAGCACATTTGCTTTGCTTACACACTACCCAGTGCTTCATGATCCTTACTCATTCACTCTTTAAAAGTGAATGGTAGAAACCCATATCCTTCTCTCAGAGTAATGCCTTGAAAGACTCTCAAAAGCTTCATTCAAAGTCACCTTGAGTGGTAAGTAAACTGTAGAGTCAGAATTCAAAAGTAGGTCTGTCTAACCACAAATGTGAATTCTTAAGACATGTACCTAATTACTTCCCAAGAGACATAACTTCTGGTCTCCTAGTGAGAGATGAGACTCTTCTACCAAAAGTTTCTAATGACCATTAATATGTGTTGTTTATAATTATTTTAGTGAGGTGCTTTTAAAAATTCAATAGTTATCCCTATATAAATGGTCTGCAGGGAAATAATAGTCCCTATCTAGATTTTCTATTATTTAAATTGAGTCCAGCAGCAAGGACCACAACATCACTATGCTCACATCTTTGCATCTAAGTGAGCAGCAAACAAGTCACAGGAGACTGGGAGGCAGAGGGAGGCAGGCCCTGGCAGGAGCAGGCCTCAGGATTAGCAGGGGCAAATTCAAGTTGCTTAGACCAAAGAGTACAGATGATAGCTGAGGTTAATATCTCCAGCTCAGTTTTTGTTGTTTGTTTGTTTTGGTTTGTTTTTCTTTTTCAAATAGAGTTTCTCTGTATAACAGCTCTGAGTGTCCTGGAACTCAATCTGTAGACCAGTCTGGTGCTGTGGGCTGTTCTGTATGGCAAATGTGTTGCTAATAAAGCACTGATTGGCCAGTGGCTAGGCAGGAAGTAGGCGGGACTAACAGAGAGAATTAAAAGAGCAGGAAGGCAGAAGGAGGCTGCCTGCCTGCCAGCCAGCAACTGCCAGGACAAGCAGCATGTAAAGATGCCGGTAAGCCACGAGCCATGTGGCAAGGTATAGATTTATGGAAATGGATAACTTAAGATATAAGGACAGTTAGCAAGAAGCCTGCCACGGCCATACAGTTTATAAGCAATAGAAGTCTCTGTGTTTCCTTGGTTGGGTCTGAGCAGCTGTGGGACTGGCAGGTGAAAGAGATTTATCCTGACTGTGGGCCAGGCAGGAAAACTCTAGCTACAGTCTGGCCTCAAACTTAGAGATCCTCCTACCTCTGCCTCCTGACTGCTGGGATTAGCAATTATGAACACTAGGATTGGTTTTACTTAAGCTAGCTTTTGGAAACTTTAAATTTTTAAACTCTACAAATTCTATAATTTTCTGTAGTTTCAAGGCAAATGTAATTTTAAAATATAATCACAGCCAAATTAAACTACAAAAAAACCTGCAAGTTTTTCCAAAAAAGGTGATAGAAAGGAACAGAAAAGGTCCACAGTTGTGTTTCAATCTTGGGTAGTGAGCTGAGGCACAGGCCTGTTTGCTTCTTGTGGCTCAGAATTTCTTGGGACTTCCAAGTCATTTCTTTATTAGTAACTTAAAATACAAAATGGATATATTTACATAAAATGAAAGAAAATATCACAGACCATTCTCATGGCAATGGACTCTCCATACGAAGCCTGTGTGTGAAGAACAGTCTGCAGCCTGGTGCTGCTGGGAAAACAGTGCTGGTAGGGATCAGACTTCCTGGCTGGGCCTAATAACCACCAAAGAGGGAAATTCATGATTCTTGTTCATAATAGAGTAGTATACAAATGCCAGAACTAAAAAAAAAGTATGGACTTTTTTATGTGTTATATTCACTCAAAGTATTATAAAAGGATGTTTTGAATGAAGATATTTATATTTTGATACTATCTTTGTGTTTTCATTTCAGCTCTTATCTTCACATACGCTAGGTATCTTGGTATGATTATTATCTTCCGTTGCAAAGAAGTAGTACAATTTAACAGTCCAATAGGGGCATTTCCCCTCAGACAGAAGTGGTAGCAAATTTGGATGTTCATATTTTTAAAAAATTATCTTATTTTTAATTATGCATATATATATGTGGAGGTTGGGATGTGCATGTGTGAGCTCAATTTCCCAAGAAGTCAGAAGAGGGCATCAGACGCTCTGGAGCTGGAGTTACAGGTGGTTGTAAGCCACCCAGCATGGGTGCTGGAAACCAAACCTGGGTCCTCTGAGAGAGCAGTACATGGTCTTAATTACTGAGTCATACCCTCCTCGGGACATTCATTTTTTAACTGGAGAAATAACCCCCTTCCAGGACTAAGGATTTGGAGTGACAAACTGGCACCATTCTAACCTTCTGATAGGTTAGAGAGAACCAAAGTCATCCTGGACATGGACAACCACGGGAATTCTACATGAAAGGAGAAAAATGGCGTCTCAAGGGAAACTGGATCTCAATAAAGCCGAATCGGTTGCTTGCTCTGCTCTGACTTAGGAGGAGTCACAAACAATACAAGGAAAGCACAAAGAAAGAGATACCCACTTCAGTCTCCCAGTGGTGTCCCTTACTCAAGGGACAAGGACAGCTTGTGCTTCTCTCCAGTGGCTGTGCTACCAATGAGGAAGAATGCATGGGAATCTGTATTGGTGTGGGTCATCCCTGGCCAGGCAGGAACACAGAGTTTAAAGACGGCTGTGAGCACAAATTACCCACGGGGTCCATTCCATATGTCTGTGAGGTCTGGGAGTTCAAGTCTTTGTTTTCAAGATGGTGCTATTGGGAAATGCTGTGGACTTCCAGAAGATGTTTTGAGGTAGGTTCTTAAAATCATCAGGATTGTGCTCCCAGTGGGGACTGAGAGACCCTAGTTCCTAAACCTTGCTTTCAGCTCCCAGCTGTGAGGTGAGCATTTAGCTTTCTGCCATTGCCATCTGGTGACACCTACCCCCTAGTAGGACCAAAGACAATAGGTCCACCAGATCAAGGACTAGAAACACTACAACTACAGTAAGCTTTTTTTCTTTTTAAATCAATTATCTCGGGTATCTTGTTATAATGACAGCTGACTAACACAATGTAGTATCAAAAGTATCACTTAAATCTGAGATTAAAAACCCCAACTATATCACTTAAATCTGAGATTAAAAACCCCAATTTAGACTCCATCCCTACATTGGTGGGAATGCTCCTTACAATGCAGTTTTTAACTATAGGAGACAGAATGTTCTCTCAGATATGCGGACTTCTCCTTTAGGGTGTCATGATAAGCACACAAAGGCACCAAGTGATACACACTGGGTGGGGGAAACAGCATTATCTCATCGATTTAAGTTCCTGCTTCTTCACTGGGCTGTCATGCTTGCTGATGCTTCCCGTGGCCACAATCTGCACAGAGTCTCGACTCATAAACAGATGGAAACATCTCAAACATTATGAAATAACTTCTCCATAAGAGATTACCATGGGAGATCTAGGCAGAATTATGGTTAACTGGGGACACTGAAGGCCACTGAAAAGGCTAAAATCTTCAGCCTTCTTAAGAGTAAAAAGCAGGAAGAAATCAAAAAGCTGGATGCTATCAACTGCAGCCTCCCACTCTCCCTCCCTCTAATAAGTTTGTTAACATTCTTCTAAGTCATTACAGACTTGTGGTAAGTCAGATGCCCTGTTCAGGTAGATTAAATCATTCAGCTCCCGCAAGGTGGAGATTTAAAGATATGCTAATTACTTTAAATAATAACCTAGAGTGAAGAGGAAAAGTACAAAACTTCTTAAGTATTCACGTTCTTAGTCTGTTTTGTGGGGGATGGGATGCATCTCTTTCTCTCTCTCTCTCTCTCTCTCTCTCTCTCTCTCTCTCTCTCCCTCTCTCTCTCCCTCCCTCCCTCCCTCCCTCCCTCCCTCCCTCCCTCTCTGTGAGTGTGTGTGTAGGAAGTAAAAATGAGAGGAAATGGAATTTTTTAACCTCATGATTAACAAGAGAGGAGGAATTTGTTTCTTTGCTTTGAGGAGGTTCAGGATCTCTACGATCCTTAATTAGAATTGAAGGTTAAACTCACTTCTGCAATTTTATTAATCTCTAGGGGACCATGGATTGCTGAGGGGATGCCCTAAGGAAGAAACATTCAAAATCCGTATTTGTTTCATTTTTACCATTTTTTGGTGATGAAGAACAGCACGTTTATGTGAAGACAGCATTGGGACTCCATTGTGAGCTCACTTTGTGGAACCAGGATTCTAACACAGGCAACGTTTGCATGCCAGACTTAAAATTTTGCCTAGTTTCTAGTCTTCAGAAATATGAAGTTTCTGAAGGTAAGGGCTGTGTAATAATATTGGCAATTAATTTATTCACTGCATAGAAAGTGCTTTAGATATCTGAGCAGCAAGGGACAGACCTCAAGGGACAGATAAGCTGGATGTGATCTGTAGCAGAAAGGATCTAAGAATCTAACTGAAAAATGAGAACTTGAAAATTCAAATTAGAGCAAGAAAGTCACATAGTCAAGAATACAACAAACGATTTCACACATCACACCATTAATCATCAAATTGTGTCTAGCCAGGTTATCACACCTGGCTGTGCTGTAGAATTACATGGAGAGGCTCAAAGAACACAGTGCCTGGGCTTTACCCATGTTTCTGGGATGGCATTTCTGGAGACGGTATGGAAGGGAGAGAAATGTGTGTGTGTGTGTGTGTGTGTGTGTGTGTGTGTGTGTGTGTGTGTTGGGGGTGAGGCCCAGCACTTTGAATTTTCTAAAGCTCCTACATTATTTGGGTGAACACAAGGTGGATAAGTTTTGAGAACCACTGCTATACATTAGGACGACATCATTAGCAAATGCATTTCTACCATTAAAGGTACTGTGTAAACCAAGTGGGCACCGAGTTATGTAAGATTTCCCTTTTGCTACCGCCAGTGACGCACAGCACCCTGAAACTGGGAAACCCCATCCTGTATCAGGATCTAACAGCCACCGTGGAGCTGAAAGGTTTCAAAGGCAGCGAGTTTTAAAAGAAAGCCCCTGCTTGACAACCCACAAAGCAGCTGGGTTGGCAGGGAAGAGAAGCACATACTTAGGAAAGGACAGGGAGATGAAGCATGATATTGGAGGATTCACACAGAGAAATCAGATTCTCTCCTTGGGTTCCACCGTGTTTTCCTTAAGGAAAAATGGAACGTCAAGTCTGGGACTTGATAAATCTCAACTCAACTGAAGACCACTCTTGCTGATTCAAGCTGTACTTAAAATGTCTGTCATTTTTTTGCAAGCTGCGATGGATTCTTGGCCGTGTGCATCTGTTTCCTTTTGCTATTTCTTCTGTAAGGAAGATTCTAGTTTATTTAGCCAATCTGACTCAAGCCCTGTCCTTAGCAGAGACACTGGGACTACAAGAAGCGGGTATTGATGACAGACCATCTCCATCTATCTTTGTAAACGTCAGAAGGAAATCAACTCCCCCAGATGACTGGCGGTGCCACTAAGATTTTACGTTGGTGCTAATGTCCCTTGGAACAAATCCCAACACCCTGGTTACCTGAGTGAGTGGTTTCTAGTAAGATCAGGTTGACGCTCTTGGAGAATTTCAAAGATGTTGGGTTGACGCAAAAATGCAACAATTTTGTCATTGTAGGCTGAAAAAAAAAACAAAAACAGTAATTCTTTTAAAAAAAAACTACTACTACTTCTATGATGATATAAATTCAGACTTTAAAAACTATGCTTTATGGCTAACACTCATTTCACCCAAGTCCTCAGGTTGGAGCTGTTCTGCCCCTGGGGCCATAGATGCTTACATTCCAATTCTGTCTAAGGTGTTACATGATTCTCGGGCTTACAACTGTTACATGCTACCTGCTATTCTTTTTTTGCCAGTTGCTAGCCAGCAGGCAGGGCTCCTGCGGGAAGGCTCCCCCTTCACCAAGACCCGTCAGCGGACCCTGTAATCCACACGCCCTGCCCCCATACCCATCCACCCGAGACCCCAGCCACTTCCTGAGGCTTGGAAACCAACCCCCAGCTCTGTTCGGACCTAGAGAGAGTGAGAGAGCTCCCACTGGACAAAGAGCCGTCATTGGACCAAGAGTAACCTCAGCAGACAGGGAATCTGCCAGCCCTCATTAGACCAAGAGTGGCTTTCTGAGAAGTAGAATCTGCCACCTCTCATTGGACCAAGAGAGGCTTCCTGAAACACAGAATCTGTCAGCTCTGACTGGACCAAGAGCCCTGATAAGACCAAGAATGGATCCGTGAGTCACAGAATCAACTAGCTTGGGTTGACCCAAGAGCAGCTCCCTGAGACACAGAATCTGCCTGCTCCAATTAGACCAAGAGCTATTCTTTCTTCGATTCATCTGATGAGCCACATTTACTTTCAAATGACAAGATTAGTTCACTAACAAGATTCTAGATATTCATAACTTTAAAGTTACCAAAAATCAACCTGAAAGCCAGGCATGGTGGTATGGGCCTATAATCCCAGCACTTGGGAGACTGAAGGAGGAGGACTGAGTTCGAGGCCAACCTGGGCTACATTGTAAGACTCTGTCTTAAAATCCAAGCCAAACCAAAACAACCACCGCCACCAAAATGCCAACAGCAGACAACCTCATAGAAATGACAACCATAAGAAGTGGGAAACCATCTTCTGGCTGAATAGGAGCTAGCCAGCGAGGTAAAGAGGTAGAACTAGAGATCCCCCCAAATAACAGTCACCAGTAACAGTGACAGCTACAGCCATGGTGCTAATGACCAGCCACTCTCTAACTCTACGTGGAAATAAATGCCAAATGCAAACAGCTCTGCAACAAACACACTGTCTAAACAACTGCAGCACAAACCACCAACTCCAGGTAAAACATACATTTTTAAGCAATCTACAACCTACTTAACACGGCTGTAGACATGTCAAAATTGCTCATGAAAATTTATTAGGGGTTCCATTATTACCTCTTCTGTCAGGAAAATGAATCCGTATACTTAAGATTATTCTGCTTAGTTATATTACGAATAATCAGAAATGGATAATAAATATAATCCGGAGAACCAAGGTTGGAGTGCCTGAATTCACAAAACAACAGAAAGCCCAGTAATTCTATAGGTAGCTGCATTGGAAACACCATACTGTCTATACATACATATTTTAGCTAAATGTTTTAAAAGCTTTTAAATGCTATCTGTTAAGACAGAATTCTAATGTCAATGCCAGGGATCCCTAAAGGAACATTTCATGACATGTGAACGGAAGACACTTTTATAATGGAATTGTTTTTATATTCCACCCAAAATCAGAGATGAGGTACTTCTTATGCAATAATTTTATAGCTCTTGAAAGTTCTATATGTAGTATTTATTAACACATTACATATTAATAATGAATGACATTATAAATGTAGACAGACATCAACCCTAGATATCTTATCTGGTGGTTGTGAACTTCTTTAGGTCATGAGTATTACATTGTATTTTGTGACGAAGGGATTTTGTGTGTGTGTGTGTGTGTGTGTGTGTGTGTGTGTGTTTCTAGGGTACAGTGCCAATGCACCCCTATCACCACCACCACCACAAATGAAGTGGTCAAGTTTCCCACATTTTGGGAAATCACAGGGCCAGCTCATCTGGAGTACAATGGGAGTGTCTTGCCCTGGGAAAACCATTTTCACGATCACGGTATCTCCCCTGCCAGGGAAGTATCTTTGTTTTTGATGCAGAAACAAAGAGAAAGCTCTTCTGCTTTAAGGTGGGGAGGGGGGTCTGTCTACCTTGCAGCAGATTGTCCATTCTGCATGCCTGAGGGGCTCCGGATTGGAGACCATGAATATACTTCAGCTTTATCATTTTAACAACAGCTCAAAATGGTTTTCAGACCTGTAAGCCCACATCCACTTATCTCAGCTTACTCTTCTGGAGGCTTCGCTGCTTTCTATTTGTTATAAAAGCCCTTAAGAACGTGGTTAGTGCATGAGGCTACCACAGATTCACATACCACTTAAATTCTATCTCAGGATGCGATATATTCTAATTAGATGTTTGTTCAAATGCTTAATTTACAATGATTGCATATTATCTCATTAGTTTTTCTTACCTTCAGCAACCCAATACTCGCTAAGTAGGTCTACGGGATTTTATAAGGCAGAAGCTCTCGGAGACTCAAGAGACCAGGGTTTTGTGGTAAGTTTCTTAAGGATAACGCAGTAGTTTTCTGATACTGGGTAAAGAGTGGAAGGCTGGCGGGAGGCACACATTAGCATAGCATGCACTCTATACAATAACACGGTGGCACAGAGAAAGATTTGTAGTAAGAGCTAACATACCCACTGGAACCATGTCCTGGTACTGTGGCCTGCTGACTGTATTGAATGTACTGGACGGTCTGGGAAGAACTGGTGGTCCCGCGTGCCGAGAGTCTTCTCCTACCTGAAAACGCAAGCAACATTTATGTCCACACCAGGAGCCACAGGGCTTCGCGCTGGCATCTCAAAACCGCGTTGTTCAAAACACTTATGGCAAATAACCAGCTGACCAGAACAAGTCAGCCAGCGACGGGGCTGACACCAGATCTTTGAAAGGTCTGCTCTTAAGGCTTGATGTTGGTGAGGGACATAGGCCTGTCCTTGACAGAAGCGGGGGCCAGTGAGCAGGAGTGCTTCAGTAGTTCAATCTGCTTGTAATTACCAAGTCTGCAGAAGCAAAACCATAGACTTGTTGCTCAGGATCACGTGCGTGGATAGAACCCCAACTGCCATAACACAGTCAAAGGGAAGAGCTGGGTGATACAACTCGTTTTGGGGCTGTGCCAGGATAGTCCTTCTTTTACTTAGCCAGGTAGACGAGGGAATTCCCTGCCTCAGCAGAGGAGGAGCTGAGCAGCAGCAAATCTTCCTGTGGGGCTGTGCATTAGGACATTATCTCCTCAGAAGCAATTTTATACGCCCATTAGAGGACCTGGTGTAACAGCTCTTTCTGGTTTGAGCCTCCCACACCAGACAGCTAACAGTTGCAGGTGTGCAAGATCTAAAAATGGTTTCCCTCGCCTGAATTATTCATGGTACCTCTTACAGGTTTAGAAACCCCTACAAATAGATACCCCAAACCACTCATCTGTGCTCTTACCGGGAAACTCTAACATTGCTTTGGCCTCTTTCCTAGCATTTTCTCTCATATTCCAGAAGTCGTTTGAGACAAGTATCACGGCCATGAGGAGAGGACAGGAGGTGACACTGGACTGATACATTGGTGCTCTTCAAATGGAGCTCCTCTCGCCGAAATCTTCATTGCCATTTTATCATATTACATCTGCTGGAATATTTGTTGAGGCCCTTTCCACAGCCCTTCACATTAGAAACAGCCGTTCTGCCCTCCCCTGCCTGCTTATCCTTCAGGAATGCTCTCCCTCACTCTTCAAAGTACAGTTCAAACAGCCCCGTCCTCCATGAAGCCTTCCCTTCTCTTCAAGCTGAGCTTAAATATAACCTTCTCCTCTGAGCTCCCATGGTGCTTGGTGCATATTTCCAAACTAGTTGTTATTACTAATAGTTTCACGATTTGTTTCCTCTGGTCCAATAAAGCTGGAAACAATAAACAAGAAAGCCCACAGTATTATCTCAAAGAGTTACTAAAATATAGCTTTCTTTCTCAGGTCCTGGAGAACTGTAATGTTATATATTATTGTGGGTGGTGGGGTAAGGGTGCCGTGGTGTGCACGTGGAGGTCAGAGGGTAAGTCTGAGGAGTGAGTTCTCTCCTTCCATTCTTCCATGGGTTCCAGGGATCAAAGTCAGGCCTCCAACCTGTGCAGCAAGAATTTCAGACCCTCTGCCCCAGCATCCTCCTGGGCCCATTATCCAGGGGTTTTTCACTCTTACTTTCATTCCTTTAAAAGATAGTTTTAAACTTTCTCTCCACATTAAGAATGTGGGAAATAAGTGTTAGTTATTTATATTCTTCACACTCTCAACCACAATGCGTCTGTACCACAGAAAGTGTTTGTTTCCACAGCAGAGACACTAGCATTTCTACTGATTGCAGACACTGCTGAACGCAGCTTAGACGGTGACCGTGAAGACCCACTGCACTGCCAGAGGTTTCTCAGCCTGCCTCTTCTGGGTTATTGGCTTCACGGAACACAGCCAGCCGCTCTGAGAAGATCCAGTTATTATCTACCCATCTTCAGGCAGAGGACTTAGCGTTTCAGACACCAGTCTATGTAACTTCCCTCCAGTCAGTAGGAGGCCGTGTGTCAACACTTCCTAGAACAGCCAAAGGTCTTGAAGACTTCACTTCTTAAAACCAGACCGCAAGACAGTGTGCTCAATTCCTCCAAGAAATACAGGTAATGCCTCAAGCTGTAATGCTTCCGAAGTGCTGCCTCACAAAGAATATTCTTTGAGAAAGGTTGGACAACAATGTGGCGGCGTGCTGGGCTACTCTCTGTTTCACTGTTCCGTTCCCATCAACAGGAAGAGAGGTTCATTAGGTTGCTAACATACTCTCGAGGGACCCTCTTCCACTCCTAGACCGTGAAAGTAATGAAAAGTTCTGGGGCCAAGGCACCAAAGGACAGTGCAAGTACAGCTAAGCATCTCTTGCTTTTCCCAGAAACATCATCCCGACTAGACAGAACAGCCAACCTCAGCTTGTGAGGTCACCGTACAGTAAAGGGTTAAAGTGCACTGTCCGAGTGATACAGCCAGGCAGAGCCCTAATTATGCCATGCATCCACGCAAGGTCCAAGGGTGAGAGTTCAGTTGTATTTGGTAAGACGAATGCTGTAAGTATCCTCCAGTTCACTACTAATGGTTTACAGGACAACATGATAAAGATTTATTGGCTGCTCATAAAACATAAATATTTTCATGCATACCTCACCCTGCATTAGACTTATATATCATTTTTATATGAGCTTCTCATGTATATTCTTCTATAAACAGTGAACACATGATGCATTAAAGCCGTATGAACAGCATGAGGGGAAATTCCAGGGGTGGAATTTTGATGAACTGAATCCAATTATTTATTGCATTCATAATTTTTTCTTATAATAAAGCCTTCAGAATATTTGACCTACAACATAATATTAGAAATACGATATGCATTTAGAAATGGCAGGCAGGAAAAAGAATCTTAATTCCATTTGTCTAAGGGAATTTTTAGAAACTATGTACACCAAACCACAGTATGCACTCAAAGCATAAACTTATATTAAGGAGAAGAAATTTCAACCCCAAACAATCCTTCCATGCATTTAGGTTGTTGAAAGAAAAATGAAACAAGAAGGGATTTTTGTGTGTTTGGGGCTAGGGTACTGGAGAGCCCTCGTGTGGTTACCATAGACCACTGCACACTGGCAAAGTAGAACGCAGTGGAGTCCAGTCGGTCTTAGTTCAGACCATTTTCTCTGTGCAGCCGGCACATAAATCACTTCTGTCAAATACATTCTAACTTTAGACAATGCCAGCGAGGATTTCACAGCCCTATAGATTTGCCCTTGGATGGATATCTTAATGGCATCCAGTAAACCTCATTTAAGAAATTCTTCCCTGCAGTTAACACAATTTTAGCCCACTAAAAGTTCATTCATTGTTTTCTTCTGAGACTGTCCTTGGGTGTGCAAAGGGAGTATTGTCTTCTATGAGCATTTGGCATTACCAATTCCCTCTGAGTTAAATAGTGAAACTCTATTCTTCAATCTTTCATCATATACCCCAACTATTAAATTTGCAATTCAGCCTAGAGGTATTTTCAGAGAAACCTTGTCAACATTCCAAAACTTTCTAAGCCTCTAAATGATACACTAAACAACTAAATTAAACCAAAATAAAATAAAACAAAAACAGTAAACAAAACAAACAAACAACAAAAAGGCAACACAGTTTCACAAAGCACCACATCTGTATCCTAGCAGCTCCTGTCAATCAATTGGTCAGTCCCTAAAAGCCGTAACTCACCTCACCAGCACTGTGGCTGCGCTGCCTCGTCAGGTGTTGCCGATGAACCAGCGCGCTCGTGGGTCTACTGCTCTGGAGTGGGAGCCGAGGGTCAATGAAGGTAGTGGTCCGGGAGTTGTGGTCGACGAAAAATGCCTAGGATACAATCCACTGCATCAGGGGGGTCGTCAGCACAGACGACATACATGTCTCAGGAGACCTAGAGCATCGCACAGTCAGGAGACTACCCACTTTGGAGTAATCATCTTAGTTCCATTTTCTCACAATTTCCAATCCTGGGAAGAATTCCTTGATATCCACTGAGAAAGGGTGGAGTGGAGAAAGGCAGGACAGAACACTGAGATAGTCATCAAAGATGTGACCTTACAAGGATGCCACGGGGTGGCCATTTGGAGCGGGGTGTGGTGGCCCATGCCTGTAGTCCCAGCACCCTGATACCCAGCAAAGGCATCCTAAGAGGAGGCCACCCTGGTTTACATGGGGAGTCCTGCTTCAGAACACAACAACGCTCATAACGATGAGTAAAAGGGGCATTTGCACCCCTTTAGCTGGTGCTCACAGGCCCCTCCCACACCTGGTTATTATAAAATTCTAATCATCCGAAACGCCACCATCAATGACTTCCTCCTCCTTCCTTTTCCAGCGCAGTCAGCTATTAGTCTCTTCCTGTTTTCCCAGTGTCCAGTCCTCTCTGTTCCCTCCGAGCCCGAGCATGACCCCATTATTTGAGGGCCTCATTTTACATAAGCACCATACCAATAGTTTGCTGTCTCCTAAACGCATTTATTCCTCAAACCTTTTAGAAGACTCTTCCTTCTCAGCACTTTGATGACACCACCACTCTAAAACAAAGTTTCTAATGGCTACCCACTGTCTTTGGTCATCCCAAAACTTTGAATAGTTTTCACAGTTCCTAAAAAAAAAATCAAAGTATTTGATTTTTTACCTTCTTTAACTAAACAAAGCCAAAAAAGGACAGAACAAGAATGCTTCCAATCCCTTCTCACACTATGGGATTTCTAATCCACACACTGAGTAGGTCTTCCCCATCCTAAAAGACGAAGCATCCTTTTTCTCAATGCTGTGAAAAGTACATGGGTGAGGGTGGCAGAGCTCCATAGCCTTGTATTGCCAGGCTCTGGCCTCACGTTTCATGCCAGCCTTCATTTTATTTTGGTTTCTAATATACCTGTTCACTATTCCTGACATTATTCAAAATGTCATGAAGTAGCAATCATTTCTACAAATAAGCATGTTTAACTCCTGCCTTTAAAAAGCAGGTATTATCAAGTCTCTTTTTTGTATAAATTAGCATCAAGATTTTACTACCAACATAATAATATAAACCAGGTTACTTAAGGGAAATCATAAAAAGTGCTAAAATAGTATTGCCTAATTATCTAGTACCTTAGGAATGCTTTCAAGAGATGGGTGGCGATCAGAGACACCATGATGCACTCATAATTACAAGCGCAAATGGGTGTCTGCATGTAGGTCAACGCCGATTTGCATATAATGTCAGAACCTAATTTGATGTTAACAGGCTTGTTTAAAACCCATTCTCTAAAGAATTATGTAAATGCCTTCAGGGAAGGGACTATTTCTTACTCACCCTGTCATCCTCAATAGCTTCTAGGGCTGACCTGCGGAATAAATAACAAAGTGCTCCAAACCGATTCCCCACCAAAGTATGAAGTGACAGCTCCAACTTAAGTAGCACAGAATTAAAAAAATCTATGAAAACACAAAAAGAGTTAAAGATAGAAAAATTAAAAAGAAATGAAAGGGGAACACGAAACAGAAGGTCTGGGAAACTAAAGAAGAACTAAATAGGAGAGAAAGTTTTGAAACTCAAGTTATAGATATGAATAAACTCTCAGACTAAAACATTCGAAGTAGGAGGCAAAGTAATCATTGAGCGCTTGGGACCCCAGAAGGACATGTCCCTTTCTCTGCTCCACCCTGCCACTCCCTACTAATGTCATTTTGGGCAAACTGCCTCCATTTTTTTAAGGCTCCATTTCTTCTTCTTTTTTTTTAAATTAAATTATGACATTACATCTATAGTTAAAAAAAGCTGATGAGAAGGTCCGTGCACATTTTTAAACACAATTTCTATGGCATTTCAAATATGAGTAACTGCTATTATCATAAAAAATAGTTTTCCACGCTAAGCCTTTTCCCTAAACATGCCATAGTTTCTCCAGTCAGTCCATGCACAAGGGTGGAAAAACAAACCGCATGGACCCCTAGAGAAACAGTGAAAGCCATTCTCCCTGGCCCCTGGCATCTGGGGTTCACAACTCAGTGGAATACGCCACTTGAAGGAAGCCTATTTGTTAGGGACATAGGTGGGTCCTTCTGCTCATCCTCTCTCCTGTCCCCTAAAGTAAGGATGTAACAGCCAACCCACTAAAACAATGGGGATGGATAAGCCAAAGACGGAAAGAAATGGGAAGGATGGGGGGCATGGGGGTAGTACACCCTCTCAAGTAAACTCTGTGTAGGTGTTCTATCACAGTCCACACAAGCCAACCCCAGCTGGTCCCCTCAAAATCTCCACCGCAAAGCAAGCACGCCCTCTTTAAACTTCAAAAATCCCATCTCAGCAAGGGATTTTTCATTAATTGATAAATAACGACATCTGGTCATTGGTCACTATGAACACAGTTGTGTCACAGTAGTAGATTTCAGTGACACACTTGGGAACTTACAAAGCTGGGACTTGAACCCATAGCCTACCTAACCCCCCTCTCTCCTCATATCTCTTCTCCTTCTATGCTACTTTCTGCCTACCATAATATCCTACTTTTTGGGTCCTTCCTGCTTCCCTCACACGTCATACCAAACTTGCTTTTGGAAAAGCACTTAAGTAGGCCTTGAACTGGGCTGAGAATCCCAGCCACTCACTCACAGCACTTGGCTCCTCTATTCTGCAAGCTGCAAAGACTGCTACTGACTCAGCAGCGTTGTCCACAGGACCTGATCAACTCTCACCACTAACATGTTGGAGGCATGGCTGTGGGCAGGGAGTGCTATGCATACATCACAAGGGGTTCTGCTTCAGAGCCATGGCATGCGTATACTGTTTACACATGCTTTTCCAGTCTCAAGCACTTGAGAGGAAAGGTCTTGAAAATCTCCATCAGTACCACAGATCTAGGGCACGAACAGGAAACAGCACCCAGGAGCAATTACTCTGCATGTGTTTTGGCTTTGCTTAGGGTCCTCTGTGCAACCTTGGATGGGTTTCCTTAGCATTTTGCTTTATATGTGTAGAGGGGAGTGACTCAGGTCACCGTCAAGTTGTGAAAAATGTAGGCTACTTTAAAGTAAAACGGGCCTGGGTTTCATCCCCAGCACTACCATGAGTAAGAAAACAGATGAAGCATGAAAGATCATCGTGCACCTTGTAGGCCGGCTGGTTCCATCGGTGACACACGTCAATTATATCAGAAAAGTGGATCACTTTCCACAGGGAATGCTAACTAGTTCAAATGAGCAATGAAGCTGACCCAGTCAGTCCTTTTTTAAATTCTGGGTCACTTTCATGTCACAACTTTAAAATAGCCTGCAATGACTTATGAGAGTCTATCTAGCATGTAATTGTCTGAAATTTCATTTAAAAAGCAATCATCTGGAGAAGTAAGTCCTTTCCCAATTAGCTGCTCGCAGAGCATTTTTCTAAACCACCGTTCCCTACTGTTAGGTTTCATTAAGGAAATTCACTCAGGCTCTCCAGTGCAGAGCCAAGTAAGACAACAGGACAAAAACTGAGAGGAATGCAAATCCACAAACTCCAATCTCATTTTAAAAACATCTACCCTCGCACAGCTCCAGGGCACAGGCAGAGTCAAGAAATATGGGATGCTTGGAGCCAAGTGGTTTTTTCGAGGCCAAACAAAATACATTTCTTTCTTTACACAATTCTCTTTTTATTTTTCTTTTAAAGAAAAAAACTTCTATTATTTTAAGCAAAGGAAAAGCCATCAGTATTTATGAAGAAATACCAACCTCAGGCTCAACAAATCTAAGCTGAAGAAGCTTGGAATTGTTTCCAGTTAATATTCTGGCAAACCAGGAATCTATATGAAGGGACTTGTATGTACACAAAGCAAAAGGCGGAGCGGCTGGCCCAGTCCCCGCCCCGCTACAGACAGGCGGCCCCTCCTGTCACTTTCCATTCTCTTACTTACTAGCACACCACCGTGGAGGACTAAAAATGGAGTTATCCAAGTCAATACATCTTCCACGGAAAACAGAGGCATTGCTGTTGACTCTGAAAATAGTATGTTTTTAAAATCCCAATGCAAGTTACGCGAGGCGAACTTAAAAAGGAAGGGAAAATCCATCTCCTGACTTAGGTGATTCCTTCCAGAGTCTAAAAACTTAGCATTTTACTCAGAAACATCCACGAAGCCCGAGTTTGTTCCATCCCTTCACTGAAAACGTCACACAGCCCCAGAAAGACGACACACTCTTATTTTGTCATCTACATTCTCTATCTACTAATCTGTGTTTTTTTTTAACAACAGAAAGGTATTATGAACCTATATTAATTATATAAAATAATGGGTATCATTGTGTTCCTTTAATAACCACATCTAATATACTTTGGTCATATTTATCTCCCTGTGGGTTTTTTGACCTGATATCTTTTACCGCTTAATAATTTGGCAAGAGGTCCTTAAACGCAGTGAACTATCTATACATCCAGCCTTTCATTCCATCTCCTGGGCTGCTGAACAGCTTGAGACGATTAAGTCAGGCCATTCCACAAATGACCTTACTTGTGGAAAAACAACTAAAGAGATATGCCACAAAAGTAACACGTTTCGTCAAATAAACAAAACAAAATAAAAAATATATAATAAAACAACCACCCTATAATTTTGCAAAGAGGAGTTTATATTCCGAATGGACTTTTTTGGAATTCATGTGAGAGTTCCAAATATCAAGTTGCCTTTTACCCACTGAGCTGAATAAAACTTGACCCAGTAAATAATGACGGAGGATGGAGACCAGGGCTGATGCCTGATACCGCTCTACAGTTTGGTTACCTCTCTGGTCAAACAAACATCCTCAAGCCTTTAGTAACTTCCAGCAGGCCAATGTTTATTTTGTTCTCAAATTTGCCCTCCAAACATCAACTGCAACATTGATGGTCACTCGAGGTGCCTGTTTAGATCACTGTGACACCAAAACTCCCAATGTCACTCTCAAAGTCACAGCTCCAGAGGTACAGACTTGGGTATAGAGACGGGTTTACAATCAGCTGGGAGTTACGGAAACACAACAAACTACGGGAGAGATTTTTTTTAAAAAATAAAAAAACACTATTACTTTTTATGTTTTTACTTTAAAAACATGGAGTTTATGATACATCACTTTTATGGTTTGAAATTTCTGAGTGTTTTAATTTAGGCCCAGGTGAAATAATCGGGAAAATACCTTGTATTAGTTGATTGTGTTTGAGAGTACAGAGCAAAGAAACGGAGGGGAGGAAACCAGTCTGTGCTGGTCTTAGTCCGGTGCAGGGGCTCCACCGACTTCTTCCCAGTGACAGGGGTCTTAAATTTCACCCATTATATCTTCACGGGATATAATGTAGCTGTGTCTACTTGGGGCTTTCTGCTTTGTGTCTTCTCTTCGGATTTTTCCCCCCCATTAATTCCTATTTTCTCCCTTTAGAGCCTCTTTTAATCAGCTGAAATATCATCTTTACTATGACAGCGTTCAATGTATCAGCAGGCTTCTCTAGACTGGATTTTTGGGGTGTGTGTGTGTGTGTGTGTGTGTGTGTGTGTGTGTGTGTGTTTGAGGGGGAGGGAGGGAGGGAGGCAGGTAAGGAGGGAGGGAGAGGGAGGGAGGGAGAGGGAGGGAGGGAGGGGAGGGGGGAGGAGGAGGGAGGTATGTGAAGGTCATAGGGTAACTTGTAGGAGTTGGGTATTTTATTCCATCATGTGGATCCCAGAGACTGAATAGGTCATCAATCAGGCTTGGCAGCAGACACCTTCACGCTGAGCCTTACCACCTGCCTGCACATATTTGTAGTCATCTAAAGCAGAGGACTCGGGGTTAAATGGCAGTGTCTGGAGGAGGTGTGTTTGGCTCCCTTACTCCAAAGCCCACCATTCTGTGCAACTGAATGTACCTGACTTACGTTCTAGTTCAAAACTACTTGTGTTTCAAGAATATTTTTGAAAGCCTGCTTTAATGAGCAAGGTTGATACCACCAGAGTAAGAAGACACCAATTCCACAAGAGGAGAAGAGACACCAAGTAGAGAAAAGGGGAACACTCTGGATTATTCTGCAGACTTGAGACAGAAGCAAACATTCCAGGCCAGACTGTCCTGAAGTGACCAAGAACAGCACACATAACCCAAAACAAACGGATGAGAACAGACCCTGCTGTGAAAGGCCATTCCAAGGGACCACCACAGTAAAGGAAAACAGCAGTCCTCAGAAGAAAGGAATGAGACACTGATGTTAAGCCTACAGGGCAGGGCCTTCTGTAGTTCACCGAGCACTCACTGATCAAGTAGGGACTCATTCATGAGTAAATCATCGTTTTCACAAATCCCAAATATATCAGTCTCTACACTTACACTGTACTGAGACCCCTGCTCTGCCCAGATCTGCACCAGGTTTGAGGGGGAACAGGAACCAGCCGCAGCCACCAGTTCATTGTGCAGATGTCTGTGTGTTTCCTATCACGGCCGCCCCCAAATGAAATAACTTCTAAAGGCTTATGAACATACAGACATGAGTTTCTAGGCTGAAACTTGACTAATAATCAAATGCTGGATGAGTTGTAAGCCTTACCATCTAACCAGGAGTGGGACTTGGTGCTAACCACAGCTCTTAAAGCAGGACAGCATGGATACAATGCTCACATTAAAGAGAAGCCAGGCTCACTGAGGTCATTGCCAAGAAGCTATGGATCCAAGCAAGAATCTTCCCAATTCAACATAATTTTCTCAAATCCATCAAATTGACCTCTGCAAACCCAAATAAAGCAAAAAAACCAAAAAACAACAAAAAAAACAAAAACAAAAACCAGGGAGAAAAAAAGCTAAGGCATTTAAAATCAGTTGCTCTCCCTACAAAGGTACATTTTTGTTTTCTAGCTGCTATCACCATGAACTCTCACTAATTACTAAACTCAGCCAAGAACTAGAGATATTTTAAATAAGTCACATTTTAATACTATTTGATGAATATTTCTTCTCACATAAATAATAAAACTTTTATAAGCACTGCTACTCAGATCTCAAATTACCCTTGATTTTAATATTCCTGAGTGTGCCAAAGTTTAAAAACTATTATTATAAGAATCAAGAAAAAAGTGTTTTAATAATAATTCTTTTTCTTTGTTTGTGATTCCTTCAAAATGAGATCTTTGCACTGGGGACCATGGCACATTCTTGGAGACCCAGCACTTGGCAGCCTAAAGCAGGAAGACCCCAAAGTCAAGGCCTAACTGGACTAAGGGTGAGCTCAAGGTCAGCTTGATCAACTTTTTGAGACCTTGTCTCAAAAATTAGAAAAAGAACTAGAAGTAGACACAGGTACTCAGTCACAGAGTGTTTTCCCAACATGTACAAGACCCTGGTTTAATGCCCAGAGTGTGGGTCAGGGGGAGAACATGTTTGTATGCTAGGGGAAAATCCTGGGTCCTAAATTCAACAGATGTATACAGAAATTGATCACAGCATCTTGAAAGGTCAATTGTGTATAAAACTAAACCTGGATTAATTGTCAGCTTCAAAGTTATGGAATTCAAATCATTATGGAAATAACAGAATGAAGTACAACTAAAACAAATACCATAATGGAATTTTGAACAAGAGACCTCTCCAGCTGAAATCAAGATCAGGAAGAAAAGCATTAGCACTCTAGTTTATACGTGCTCCCCCACACCCCACCTGCACTTCCCGGAAATGATGGCAGAGGAAACAGCATCTTTGGAAGGGGATTAGTCAACGAGAGCAGGACCCTCATGAATGGGATCAGTACTTGTTCAAGGAAGCCCCCAGAGAGCTACCTATGACTTTCACCACTTAGAAGAATGCAGGCCCTCCCTGTACACACAAGACCTGCCAGTACCTTGACCCTGAGCATCTCAGTCTCCAGAACTGTGAGGAATAACTTACTGTTGTGTGTATACCAGGCACTCTATATTTTAGTTAAAATACTTCAAAAAAAAACCAAGACATAATTGATATTAAATCAGTTTAGAACCATGTAACCTAACCTCAGCGGTCAAAGAAGCAGAAACCTATACAACCTAAGAGCTTTAAAATGCGAATTTTCACCACATTTTATTTATTCATTGATACACATTTGGCTAATTTCTAACTTCTGGTTTATAAGTAATACAGCTATGAACATTCAAATGCATGATTTTATGTTGGGTATATATTTCTCTTGGGTGTATATTTCTCTTGGGTGTATATATAGAACTGTCAGAGTACATGACAGCTACTTGCTTAATATTTTCAGAAATTCCCAGTCTACTTCCAAAGCTGATGGATCATTTTATGCGTCTACCAGCAGTATCTGAGGGCTCTAACTCCTCTACATTCTCTTCACACCAAGTAATGTGATATTCTTACTCTTTGATTATTAATCTTTAAAATTATTTATTGACTTGTTTATTTTACTTTATGTATATGAATGTTTTGCCTGCATGCATGTATGTATGTGTACCATGCATTTGTCTGGTACCTGAAGTCTGGGACCTGAGGAGGTAAGAAGAGAGTGTTGGATTCCCCTGGAACTGGGGCTATGGTGTTGCAATCTTCCATATGGGTGCTGGGAATGAAACACAGGTCCTCTGCAAGAGCAACAAGTGCTCTTCACCACTGAGGCATCTCTCCAGCCCTGTTCATCTTCAATGAATGTGTTATGCTAGTCCCTCCATCTGTGTGACTTTAAAATCGTTTTCACCTTATAACTCCCAAAGCAAACTGGATCTAAGTTCCTGTGAAATCTCACAGTCATCTAATTAAAAATTGTCCACCCAAAAAGGAAAATCTCTTCCAAAATTAAAAACATCTAAAGCACACATCACAAACATGTAATGTAAGCAATCCAAGACAAGCTATGAATTAATTAAAAGAGCTCAGATGAAAGGCTTGAGAGATGGCTCAGAGGTGAAGAGCACTGGCTGCTCTTCCAGAGGACCCAGGTTCAATTCCCAGCACCCACATGGTAGCTCACAACCCTCAACAACTCCAATCCCAGGGGATCCGAGGCCCTCTTCTCACCTCTGAGGGCAGTTCATACCCAGAGTGTAGGGATAACTGAGGCAAAAAAACCATACACAAAAAAAAACAAAATAAAGGGGGAAAATGATGGGGCCGACAGAACGCGCTCTGGCTAGTAAGAAGAGAGCAGATGGAGGGGTGGGCAAAGGGAGAGAGCCTGGAAGCTTCTTGCTTCATTCAAAGTGAAGATGACTGTAGGAAACCACAGGTGATATTTCATTCATTCACTTGTTTTGAGAGGTTTCTTCGTGCATGCACTGGGATACAGGCGAGTGACCCAGGCATAAATAGAAGAAACCTCATGAGGGGATCTTCTGCTAGGGGAGCTAGGAGGAAGGGCACGTTAAGAACTGTATCATGAGGCAGATGAGGACCTCCCCCCGGCAAGTCCTTGCTATGGGCACAACAATTCAAAAAGATAGTCATCCACCTGCTCACCAGTGAGTCTGAGGGGATGGGGACATTGCACACCCAACCCATTTGCTCACTAAATGTTACATTTTGTTGTGAGACATTATCTTGCTATGTATCCTAGGCTTGTCTCGAACTCACCACGTAGCTCAGGCTGGCCTCTAACTCATGCCAATCCTGCTCAGCCTAGCCAGGGATGAGATTACAGACATGAGCCATCACACTTGGCCCTAACGATGGGGTCTTGGTCAGTCTAAGTGGTTGCTGAGCATCCTTCCAATTGACTGAAGTTGTCTCAGCTGCAGCAATCTCACATCCGCCCTGGTGTCCCCACTTCTGTCTTCCTAGTCGCCTGGCAAGTCTCACTGTCATGATTCTGACTCACTGCCATTTAACCTGGGTCCTGGGACATAATCACAAATCCATCCTCTTCCTCTCCTCTACATTCATGCTTCACACTACTCAACTCTTGTTTGGAAGCGAGAGACTTGTTAGACATCCCTGTAGAAATCAAGTCAGTAGTTTTTTTGTTTTTTGTTTTTTGGTTTTTTTTTTTGTTTTTTTTGGTTTTTCGAGACAGGGTTTCTCTGTGTAGCTTTGCGCCTTCCCTGGATCTCACTCTGTAGACCAGACTGGCCTCGAACTCACAGAGATCCACCTGACTCTGCCTCTCAAGTGCTGGGATTAAAGGCATGCACCGCCCGGCTCAAGTCAGTAGTTTAATGAGTCTTTGAGTTCTTCCTCGCTTTAAAACAAATGCCTTGATAGCAGTTGCTCTGATTGCAAGGGGCTCTCTGATAAGACTTCTGGGAGCTGACTTTGAGAAGAGGAAAGGTTTCCACGGTATTAGCGGTAGCTTCAGGGAAAGCAGCACGTACTACACGCTTTACGTGTTCCACCTGCCTTAACGCTCTTCCCCCGTGTGGTTCACCTCACGCCCTTCATGCTTCCCCCTCTCTATCACGGAGACTTCCCCAAACACCTATTAGAACGCCACCCATTCCTATCTCTCCACAGACCCTGCCCTCTGCTTCAGTCTACAATATGGTGTTAATCACCTCTTGACACACGGTTTATTTATCGGCCTCCTGCCTGTCTCTTTTCTTCGAATGGCATTCCTCTAGAGTGAAAGGCTCACCTGCTTTGTATAGGTGCTCCATGAAGACTGGCTTTGCAAAAATGACTCTAATGGTTATATACTTTAAATATCATGCCATTTTAATCCTCCTTTTTACATGTTATATACCAGTACTTCATATAGACAGAGAAACTGAGGTTGGTTATGCAAAATTTAGAAAATATGATGTCACAGTTAAGAGCAGGGTTCATGGATCTAGATGGTCTTGGTCAGAGAGCAGCTCAACCATAGCCATGACTTGGTGATGTAGGGCAGGTTGCTGAGCCATTTGGGCTCCAGAATTCCTTCCCTTTAAGGGGTGGTACCAACAATGGTGCTTCACTGTGATGTGAGAAGCCTCTATTTATATGTCAAGACCTTCAACAGTCCATGGTTCACAGAGGGTGTCAAGCAAATGTCAAATAGAACTAAAGCGTTCACTAGGGAATACCTTCTAACAAACCCAACCTGCTCATTCTGACTTCTCACTCATGTACAACTTCCTGATTAAAACTGGGCTTTCTGGTTCGCCGTCTACACAGGAAGCGAAGATGTCAGCACTCTGGTCTTTATGTGCTTCTTCTCATCATAAACTAGGGAGTTGTTCAAGGTGCAAACAGGCCAGGGTTCTAAACTATAACTGAGGCTCAGACTCAGCCAGTGTCTTGCACAATGGCTCAGTGATTCCTAATACGCTCTCTAAGCAATATGACCACTTCCTATTCTCCTGTCTACAACAAGTTACACCACTCAGGAGAACAAGTGTCTCCGAGTTCTTTTTTCTAGTCAGTGGAAAGTGGTAACAGAGCACAGACAGAAGAATGTCCAGGGAAACAAGGCTTCCACCAAACCCATGCCTCTTAGTGCCATATACTACTTCCAAATTATGGTATCTGGAGACTGTAGCAACAAGCTGCCTGTGCAGGTTTGTGTTGAACGAAGAGATAGAATGTTTGCCCTCACCGCAAAGGTAGATGGAAGCCATAAGAGCAGCCACAGCCACTCAGCTGCTCACTAGGGTAGCTTCCTCAGGTTACCTTGCCCTGATGATCATGTTTCATCTCCCAGCCCCTCGGTAGTTCCAGCTGTTTGTTCGCAAACATGTTCAGGAATCCCACGAGGTCCCTGTTATGCTGATAGCGTTCAAAGTGGTGGGTGTCCCGCCGGACTTTGGTGATCATGTGCTTCAGACACGTGTTGTTTGTAAACATGCGGTAGGCACTCTAGAGGAAAGATGGAGAACAATTGTTAGGCTGCCTGTGCACACAAGGCATGGGAGAGACCAGGTCTTCTTTCAGTATGTATGCATACAGGCTTCTACGGAATTCCAGACCCACATAGGGAATCAGCCAAAGGAGCAAAGTGACTTGAACACACAGAAACTGTAGAAAGTGAGGACCTCTCCATGACTGGTTTCTAGCTTTCTTTGTTCTTCTTCTCCCCCACCCTCCCCACTTTGGTTTCCCAAGACAGGGTTTCTCTGTATAGCCCTGGCTGTCCTGGAACTCACTCTATAGACTCTGGACTTGAACTCAGAGATCCACCTGCCTCTGCCTCCTGAGTGCTGGGATTAAAGGCATGCGCCACCACTGCCCGACCTGGTTTCTAGCTTTCTAAAGAATAAGCACGTTGTGGCATTTCTTTCCACATGGGACATTGGGTCCCAGGGTTGGTTTTAGCAAAACACACAATCACAAGTATGTGATGTAGGGGCTAAATATACCACCTGACAGTGAACCCCAATAGTCTGTTCTTCTTCCAGCTTTTGACCAGGTAGGTCATAGGCTCAGAGGGTCAGACAGTGTGGAAGTGTAGAGTTAAGGGCCAAGATGTATGTAAAATATATTCGAACATTAGAAACACACACACACACACACACTAACAAGGTGAATTACTCTCACTGTCAGCCATGTCTGTGGAGACCACAGTAGGCAGGGACACTCATCTCAACCCCCCCCACACCCCTCTGCGTGGGTGGGGGCAGATGCTCAGGGAACTGGAGTGTAGTTAGAACAGCTTGGAGATCAAACCTCACCATTTTGTCTTGTTATGGTATCCCAACCCCATTCTCCTGTCCATATACTTAAGCTGCACTTATTAAAATGCAAGTTTAATAAAGTACCATTCTACCACCACCACCAAAAAAGCAAAAAAGAAGATTATCTTGTCATAAATACTACTGTTTAAACTCATCATCAAAGACTGCAAAAACTGCTTGTGTCACAGACTGCCCACACCTCAGGTAATCCACAAATGCATGAGCTAATACGTATGCTAAGCAGCAGAAAGGGATCTATGCTCATGAATCATCAGAAGATGATATCCAGGAAATTGACTAGGCTATGAATGATCCATCCTGGAATTCTATTCTTCACTCATACAGTGAAAGGGCTTCCAACTCTCCTTATTTTCAGCATCCCAGAGGTACTTGGATTGATTGGGTCTGGAGGTCTTTGAGCTTTTCTTCATGGGCTTTGTTATTTCTTTTAGTCTTAGTCAGCCCAAAGTAACTCCCACAGACATCAGAGTACCTGGAAACAGTGTCAACTTAACAACTATTTCCCATCTGTGCTGTGTCAGTGCTGTGTAGTTATTAATACAAAAGATGAACACCTGTGACAGCAGTCTCTCCAGGGTCCCTCAGAGAGGTCACATCCAGCCCACACACTGATGGCTCATGGTGAAGCCCTAGGGAGCTCTCTTCCCTTTGGTGTAGCAAGCCCAGGAAGTGGGAACTCTCCAGCCTGGCTTGTGAGTGTGTCCGGATCTGGAGAATTCTAATAATTCGACTTGGAATGAGAATACACCTTTGTTAACTTAAGTCACTGGCATCTGATAGTTCCCGGGCTTAGTGTATAACAAAAAGTGTTCTTATCAGCTCCTTGTCATAGATAGTTTTTGCTTTGCATAAAATATTTTTCCCTATCAAAACACATAGAAGGGAAGGAGGAGGGAAGATGATCAGCCATAATGAACCAATCTCAGATCTTAGTTCCTTAAACTGGAATCTTAAATACACTGAGGTACTTCAACCTGCCAGTCTAAATGAGAACTGTTTTTGATGGCTGGAGGTTTCGTGTGGTCCAGAGCCTCAGGACCGCAAAACAGGCGGGCGTTCAGGGAATATGAGAGCATGGGAAAACGACACCATGAAAACAGAGGGAACTAACAAAATAAGGTGGAGGTTGCCAGAGAGAAACTTGGACTAGCTAACCATTTATCCTGTGGTTAGCCCGACTTGAAGTTTTCACTGCCACCAGCAGGCACATGCTTCCTGCACTGGCTCCGCGCTCCTGGTGTTTTCACACGGCCATGGCCTGGTGCCTGAGACCACACCAGTCTGTGTGGGCGATGACAAAGAGCTTTCAAGTCATACCGTGTAACAAGTCTCTCCGGGGACAAACTATTGCCTGATGATTGTGTTGAATAGATGCACTGGCCATTGTTCTAAATGGGTGTAGCCAAGTAGACAGGACGCAGTGATTCCTAATATAGAGCACCAAACACGTTCCTCCCTTCTGCAAAGAGAGGCAGCAGAACTCCAGTAAAGCAGGACGTGGCAGTCAGGGTCAGGAACCCTTGCTAGCCTTGGGCTTGAGGTAATTCCCAGTGGATGGACAGCTCCTTAAGCGTGGGAATCTTACCTAGGTCTTATAATTAATTATACCCTTTATCTTCCTCCTCCCCACTCAGTGAGACATGGGACACTGTGCCAGGTTTGACTGATCTTGGAAAAAGCATCTATCAAAGTAAATTAAGCGCAAGAAGTCTTCTTTTCTCATTAGTAAGCAGTAAACAACCTTTAGAACCATAGCCTTTTAGAAGCCTGAAAAACATGCACATGGCTGTCAGGGGCTAATGATAACACCTCTCCAGACTGCTACATTCTCATTAAGTATTTTGAACAAGCATCTATGTAAGCATATAATACATACACGGTAGTGCATATATCTGTATCCATGTAGGATACATAGTGAGCTATAGATACACATGAAGTTTAAAAAGAGTATTTGTTCTCCAGCTTGCACAGAACTCTGTTGTCACAGTTACAGAGACAAAGACTCTTAATCTCATTTGTCTGGATTCGCTCAGCTGTGAGGAGTAATAAGAAGTCTCTTGATTTTTTTCAAAACATACTAAGATCCAAAGCCAGGAGAATAAAGGATGTAAAATTGCTTTGAAGAAGTAAAGGTCATTTGTGGTGGTATTGTGTTCCCTAAAATATTGTGCACCCTAATAAACTTACCTGGGGTCAGAGACAGAACAGCCACTAGATACAAAGGCTAGAAAATGATGGCACTCACACCTTTAATCCTAGCATTCCAGAGGTAGAAATCCCTCTGGATCTCTGTGAGTTCAAGGCCACATTGGAAACAGCCAGGCATGGTGACTCAAGCCTTTAATCCCAGAAAGTGAGCCTTTAATCCCAGGGAGTGAGGCAGAAAGCAGAAAGATATATAAGGTGTGAAGACCAGAAACTAGAAGCATTTGGCTGGAGCAGCATTTGGCTGGTTAAGCTTTTAGGCTTTGAGCAGCACAGTTCAGCTGAGATTCATTCTGGATGAGGACTCAGAAGCTTCCAGTCTGAGGAAACAGGATCAACTGAGAAGTTGGCCAGGGGAGGTTAGCTATGGCCTGTTCTGTCTTTCTGATCTTCCAGTGTTCACCCCAATAACTGGCCTTGGGTTTGATTTTATTAATAAGACCCTCTAAGATTCATGCTACAGTCATTATAGAATACAGGGTACATGTAATTAAAAGACTATCTGGGGAGGGAGGGTTATCCCAATCTAGCTCTGTCAGAACAGACAAATACAGCAGTAAAACTGTTTTCTACTTTTAGCCTTTGAAGCTCGTGGGCCAGCAGCCCACTTTCTATTAACCGAAGGGTCTCATAACCTATCATTAACTATGTGCTCAGTCCTGCCTGTGTGAAACCCTGAGGATACAGAACTAAGCAGTCAAAAACAGGAAGATGGTCCATTACAGGGAGAGTAGTGGAAAGAGAGGGACTGTAGACAGGAGATCAGGTTGGAAGAACAGAGGTCACAGGTGTGGGGAACACGCTAGAACAAGCCAGCAGACCTAGCAGAACTAAGACTAAGGCCAGGCCAGTCAAGAGACACTCAGCAGGGGACCTCAGACTGGATGAGTGCATTGTAGTGGAGGGTGGCATTGGTAAGGCCATGCTTCATTTCCCCACTGGAGGTTAGTGATTTCAGCTAGGGAAGTGGATTGGATTCCTTGCCCAAAACAACAATAGCAAGGTAGAAAAGAGTGAATGTGGCCCATTTCATGCCACAACCTCACAGCACTACGCAGGACAAGCTCCCTGGGGATCTGGATGTGGACTCCAATGTGGTTAAGTGAGCAGGTAAACGTTAATGGGAGATGAAGCACCTTTACATGGGATCTGACCAACAGACCCTTTGGGTTTCCCTTGATGGGAAGTATCACCCTGTTTAGCTCTTCCTTTTGTAGTCTCAAACTGCCTTTCCCAGCCTCCCTCTTCCATGCCGCCCACCTTCTCAGTAGGAAATCAATTCTCAGTGGCTAAGTCAACGGCTTCCTTAGCAGAATTGTGTTAAATCTGGAGCCTAAATGTGTCTTCCTTGGCTAAGTGTCTGAGGTTTGAGAAGAGAAAAATATTGAAAGGAGTTAAAGGCAATGCCTTGGTCTGTTTGGCAGCAAAATACGAAACACTCAGTTCTTAGTAATCAGCTATAACGCAAGTGCAAGTGCCAGGCTAATCCTTGATTGATTGATGTTGAAGTTTTTCTTCAGAGTTGTGATGGCCAAAGCTCCTCGATTGCTGGTTCTAATTTCACCCAATTCTGTCAATTTCAAAAATACCACTAAATACTCTACTAATGAATAACACATTTGATTCAGAAATTCTTCATCAAGAATAGGTATTCCAAATTTAGATTTGGAAAACAACATCCCTGACTCCATAGCAAATGCCTCTCGTGTTCATGGGGCAAATATTAGTGATGTTGTACATGACTCACTAAACAAAAATTATTATTAGCAAAAGCAAGAAATACTGGTTCCATAATAGGCCAGCCAGCATATGGAAATAATTCTGTATGCTACAGTCTGCATTAGTACTATTATTAATTAATTTGATTTTAAATAATTTTAAATTGTTTTCACATACCTAAAGAATAATATGGGGAGGGAAACTTATATTTATTAGCAGAAATACCAATCAGCTCACCTACTATGCAACAGTAGTAACTCTTGATTTTTAAGAGTATGTTTAAGACATTATTAATAAACTTTAAAATACTATTTTTTTTCAGTAAGTACTGAGGAATTTAGATAATTGAATGAATGCATGTCTAAAGCTTATTAAAAGTCAGGGTAGTAATTCTTAGCATGCACTTTGAAAATATCATTCGGTTACATATAATTAAATGTACTTACGTATAACATAAGTGAGACAAACACAAGCATCTCAACCCTAAAGGACTGGGTGCTGGGAACTAAATCTCGGGTTACTTTGGAGACAATTTTGAAGAGACCTGATCCCATCCAGCAGAGGGCAGTAAAATCTACCTGAAAGTTGCCATGACTAGACAGAGAAGTATGGACACATCTGGCAGTTTTCTCACAGTTATGGCAACTGTCTGCCTGTTTAGGTTTGTTCTTCCTGGCACATGTGGTTGTGTGATCGCTGCTACATGGAGTATGTTTCTCATGCTCGTCTTTCAACACGAACTCATTTCTTCAAATTGTTTTAATAAAAGAGAACAAGGAGACTTTCAAATGTCAACACTTCTTTGGCATGCTGCATATTTACAATAACATAAATAAGGATTTGCTGAAACACCTATAAGCTAAGAGAATTCAATCAAAAACTAGGAAAATAAAAAGTAAATTAAAAAAATTCAAGAAAGTTTACTTTAAAATATTTTCTACTAATCTCCAAATAAGAAAAAAAAGTATCTATATCTCTGCATAAAGGTTATTTGTATTCATCCATAGCTCAAGACTGTAATAAGGAAAATGCTAGCTACTTCAATTTACACCAATTGTAAGTCAGAAAATAAGATTTCCTAACCTACAGAATTTAAATTTTGTAGACATGCACATCTTTTTAACCAGTAATGAATAGTTTGGGTAGTAAAAAAGAAAAATTGAAGCCTTTATAGAGAAGAATATTTGTAACTCCAGCTGGGCTTTCCAGAGAAAGGAATTGTAAAATCACACCCAGGTACAGAACACAGAAAGTTACACAGCCGGAAGAAAAGAGACTGGGCAGGAAAGCCTGGGCTGAGCTGCTCCAGCCAGTGCCCAGCGCTTACAGGCCACAGCTGTGTGGAAGGCAGTGAGGTCATGTTTACTAATTACTTAAAGGACCACACAGATTCCTAGGACTCCCTGCCACCCTGCTAGAGCAGAACCTGCAAGGAATCAATCATTTGCATTTATCTGAAAAAGCCTATCAAGTTAAAAACCACAGCTTTAAACCGCAGCTCATCAATGGCTTCATGATACCACAGAGATGAGGAGCTTGTAGCAAAGACCAGCCCAGACAGAGAAGTCAGAAGCCCCACTTGGTGATATCTCTCATAGTCTGAACTCAGTGGGGGAGAGCATTCACACTGCAGAAAATGGTAAATGAAAAGCAGGCCTCCATTCATTGTTTTGTGACCCGTGCAGACCATAGGCCGACAGTCTGACTATAACAAACAACAAGGTATTATTAAAGCCATCCAGGCGCATGTTGTCCTTGTCCTAAAATGTTTACTCTCTGGCCCTTCACAGAGAAAGTTCTGTAGACCAAAGAACTCGCTAGAGACAAGAACGTGCTAACATCCCACATCAAAGTAAGCTGTTGCATCAGGAACAGCTCCCATACGAACTACATGGCAGGGGTCTGGGTCCAGCTCTCCTGTGTCAACAC
>CABHPP010141531.1:8333-40717 GCA_902168425.1 Peromyscus attwateri
TCTTTCTTTCTTTCTTTCTTTCTTTCTTTCTTTCTTTCTTTCTTTCTTTCTTTCTTTCTTTCTTTCTTTCTTTCTTTCTTTCTACTTACCTGATACAGTTTCAGGTCAAAATGTAAGATGAAGAAGCAGTGGGTGTCGGATTCGCATAGAATTGGGATCAAATCTCAGTTGTGTCATTTGATCTGGACACTTTAACACTTACTTCCTTGCTTCTTCTTTCATCTAAAGAAGTACACATAACATTTATCTTACATCGCCAATGAGATAGGTTCCTTACATGTATATAGATTTGATCAATTACAGGTAATATGGGTCAAGAAATAAATGCCATTTTTGTCCTATTCTCTGTTGCAAACAATCTCAAAATTTACAGAGACATTGCAATTCTGTGAAAAAACACCACTATGTGAATTTCCACTGTAAAAAGATGTGGGCTAGTGGCTAGTTGCCTTATTTAAGCCACCATGAACTATGCAGGAGCCATCAGGGGGCAGAATCTGGGGTTGGTCATGACACCTCATATATCTTTCTTAGAGAAATACATCTGTCAGTTAGGTGAAAATGAGAACTAAACCCCTAATCATAAAAGCCCACCTAGTGAAGCTGAAACCTGCTGAGCTCTGTATGGACCTGAAACCAAAATGTTGCTGATGTAATGAACCATGCCCGTTTCTAGATTAAGACTTTTAATGTACACTACCCACTTGGTGACTTAAGCAGGTGATGATGAATGTGGCTAATTTGCTGCTTTACCTGGATCAGAATCATTGAGGAGGTCAGTGAGATGGCTAGGTAGGTGATTGAAGGCAGTAGTTGCCAAACCAATGACCTGTGTTTGATTTCTGGGATCCATGTGTTGGAGGGAGAAGACTGACTCCTGCACGTTGTCCTCTGATCCCCAAACATGTACTCTAGCACAGTTTCTCCTTAACAACAACAAGTTGGGGGAGAGAGGCAGATTGAACCACTGAGCCATGATCTATCCACAATCCCAGAATAGCATTGAATCCTAAGGAAACTCTGTGATTTTCTAACTTGATGTTTTGAGGACTGTAGAAGAATTTGGAACCATGATAATTCTGGGATGGTGATGCCTACATTTTCCATCTCTGTTGAATTTATAAACATTTGTTGGTTCACTTGGTTTTTGTATATGACTTTACTTAGGCAAGTGCGGGAAGAGAAGAGGTAGGTCAGCTACCTATTGCTTTGGAGCATGAGGTCTCTGCTTTCCGTTTTGTATTATCTCATACAGTTGTGCATAAATTGACAAAAAGATGCTATACATCAGCAGCTTTAAAAGATTTGTACTTTAAAACTAACATACGTGTGTAATAGTTAATATATATTGAGGAGACTATGTATCATACACACCATATTGGTCTCCAGAAAATAATCTATTTAGAAACTGACTCCTGTAACCCTTTCAGAAAACCCATGGTCATTTGTGACCCAAACATTAGTTCCAGTATCTTCAAGCTGGAAAATCTTGACTTAACTCCATAATGGGAGCACAGTTCTAGTCACATGCTATCTACTGCATTTTTAACTTTTAGAATAAAAATTTGGGAGTATGTAGTTATTAACTTTAGAATCCAGTGGCACCCTGCTTTAATGTCACAATCTTTGGAGTTACCTAAGGAAAAGTAAACATTCCTAGTTAAGGCTAAATGCTATTTTTCCTTTGACTCCTTCAACTTAAAATTATGCCATATTTAGGTTTTCATTTCATGATAAGAGTAAGTTTGAGCCATTGTATATTTTACCTAGAGCTTTTAACCATATTTTATTTCTAGTTACTGTGAACCAAAACATGTCCTTTTTGGAATTTTACCAATGTATCCTAGATTCTTGGCTACTTTGGCTATTGGCTGAATTCCATCCTATAATTTCTCTTGCAGTACGAACAGTTTTATTCCAGATCTGATAAGTAGTTGTCATTTGCAGATTTCTTTTTGCTGGGTTCCCATGTTAGTGACATCATCTTTCTGTCTACACCATCTCTTGATTTTAACCCTTGCTGGGTTGAAATACAGCTTCAGGAAACTTCTGTAAAATGAATCCATAGGAACTAAATACTCTCACAGTTAAATGAATGTTAAATTTAGCTTCAAAATAAAATTTCCTCACAATACTAATTCCACTAAACCATTGCTTTCAATTGTTTCTGATGAAATTTGTTATATCTGCTTCACTTCAGCTCTTCATTTTGTAAAAGATGCCAGTTACACTGACTCTGACATTACCAACAAATATTTTTGTTTATAGTTATGTCCCATGTAGAGTGCAATATTTTAGGCATACTTATTCTAATAAATTGTTGTTTATCTAAAATTCAAATAATTTTAATTCCTGTATTTTTATTTTCTAAACCTAGCAATTCAATTTAAATGTCAATCATTTTTTTCCTTCCAAATGGCATTAGGGTCCTTTTCTTATTCTTTCTGTTTTGAAGATTTTAAACTATCTGTAAATTAGCATTTTCAATAGTCCATCTTTCCTATCCCTGGTTAGATCTTCCAGTCTCTTTCAGCTCTGGAATTTTTCTTCTGTTGTTTCTTTAGTAATTTTCTTCCTATAGCTGTAGAACTTTAGAATTTTTTAGCTTTCTAATTGGTTTGTTTGGGGGGGGGGTGCCTTATGGATTAAGGCATTTTTAAATTTTAATTTTAAAAATATTTTCAGCATTTCATACATGAGTACTGTATTTGACATAGTGACATACTTGTAAATGTATTGCTTTAAAGGAAGTGAAAAGTAGGGATTAACAGCAAGAATTAATGAGAACATTTCCATAAAGCACTGAGCTAAGAGACATTACTTAGAATGATGTGATGAGGTTATTTTTCTACTGTACAAAATACTGTAAGACTTTTTGATAAGATGTTTATTAAACTAGCTGCTCAAATTATGAAAATGTCAAGTAATTGTGATTTATAGATAAGATTCTTGAAGATCATAGGGTTTAAATAGTTTTCTCAGTGTTATATAGTATGCAAGCCTCTGGGCTAGAACTCAAACCCAGCCGGGTGTTGGTGGCGCACGCCTTTAATCCCAGCACTCGGGAGGCAGAGCCAGGCGGATCTCTGTGAGTTCGAGGCCAGCCTGGGCTACCAAGTGAGTTCCAGGAAAGGCGCAAAGCTACACAGAGAAACTCTGTCTCGAAAAACCAAAAAAAAAAAAAGAACTCAAACCCAGGTTTTCTGATTTAAAACCCTTGTCCATGCTGGGCATGGCAGCACAGGCCTTTAATCCCAGCACTCGGGAGGCAGAGACAGGCAGATCTCTGTGAGTTTGAGCCCAGCCTGGTCTACAGAGTGAGCTCTAGGACAGCCATAACTATATAGTGAGACCTTGTCTAAGAAAATCAAATCAAATCAAATCAAATCAGTGCCTTTTTCCTCTGTAGCACAAATTCACGGAGTTTTGAGAAAGCCCTTACGTTGTTAAAAAATTAGCTTGTTACGTCCTATACATTTTAATAACTTTTGATAATATTTTCTTTGCAGTAAAATTGTATGCTTTAACAAGCCAAGTCATTGATGGTGAGATGCAGTTCTATGCCAGAGCCAAACTTTTCTACCAAGAGGTCCCAGCCACAGAAGAAGGCATGATGGGAAATTTTATTGAGCTCTCCAACCCAGATATCCAGGCCTCTCGTGAATTTCTTAGGAAATTTGTTGGGGTGAGTTTTCTGACTGATGCTTGATGAGAGGGCAAAGTCCTGGCAAACTGAGCTCCCATGTTTCTGTGTTGTCAGAGCCACGCAACTCAGCTGAGTGGTCAGCCGGAAAGCCTGTTTTAAGATGTTCAGAGAGATGGAGTTCAGCAAACCCTCGTATTATCCTACTTGGCACTTGACCACTGTAGCACCAGCTAACCTTGCATGCTTCGGGGGAAGGTGAACTAGTAGTATAGACATCACTGTCCTACATTACAGAGACATCTTTGCTGTGGGATGTTCCGTATGACAAATATGTTAATTAAATAAAGCACTGATTGGCCGGTAGCCAGACAGGAAGTATAGGCGGGACTAACAGAGAGGAGAATTGAGGGAACAGGAAGGTGGAGCAAGAGACACTGCCAGCCACCGCCAGGACAAGCAGCATGTAAAGATGCCAGTAAGCCACAAGCCATGTGGCAAGGTATAGATTTATAGAAATGGGTTAGTTTAAGATATAAGAACAGTTAGCAAGAAGCCTGCCACGGCCATACAGTTTATAAGTAATATAAGCGTCTGAATGATTATTTTATACGTGGGTTGTGGGACTGCGGGACTTGTGGGACCTGGAGAGAAGCTCTCCAGCAACACATCTTCTTCAGAGGATCAGAGGTAAACAGCTGACCCCCAGAGAGAAGACTGCTGAGAATTCATGTGTCACAGAATTTCAGATTGATTAATGAAATCTCTAAAATACAAATGAAATATGCTAGGAAATGCATGCTTACGTTCAGTTTGAAAACAGGGATGATAGAATCCCTTTATGATTTTTATACATCGTTCAGCTTGTGAACTGAACAAATGAGATTCTTTTGTTACTCTGGATTTGGTTAAACCTCTTCCTTCTTTGTGGAAGAAATTTCCAGGTCATATAGACACAAGACAGTAGAATGTAGGAGCCCAAATTCTAAGCTTTTTAACGCATTCTGGTTCCCCTACCTAATGTATAAACACCTCTCTCTGAGTGTGTTATTTCCATTCATTTAGCTTCGATCTTTTCATTCATGTTTAGGGAATAACAACCGAATCTGTCTGGTGAAAAAAAACAAAGATCAAAGAAGACCAGCAATGTTGGGCTCTTGCTTTAGTGAACAAAATGAGCATAAAATAAATAATGCGTGGCTATTACTAAGAATACCATGATGTCTCATCATATGTTCATCACATATCATGCAACTTTATTTAGTTTTCAGGCTATCTTAACCCACACAATAAAGTTGCCACTGATCTTATTGAAGATAAAATTCCTAATTGCAAGCAAAAATTTGTTGTAGTTCAATACAATGTCATTTGATTTAAATGTGGGTAGTGTTTTATTTTGATAAAGGAAACGTTATCAATATTGAGCTTTAGGGTTAAGCTGTCAACCTACTCAGAAGGATAGCATGAAGATCATATTGGTGCTGAAGTGAAGTTCTATTCATTCTAAGTGCCCCCTGAAGCCCCCAGTATCTGAGTCACGAGTCTGGCAGTAGACACTTGGGGCCAGGATGAGATGTCTATCTGATGTAAGTAGCAGCCACAGAGGGTTGAAAAGTGTAGGGTTTATGTCCATGGATGTTTACATGTCAGAATAATCTGTAATACTTGTAAACTAATGTTGATAGCCGATTTCATGGCATGCTTGTTCTAAGTAGGCCAGGTACTTGGCCAAGCCTTTTAGGAACACTGTCTCTTTACTCTTTAGAATCCTTAAAGGTAAGAACTGTTGTCAGTTCTTTTTTTTTTTTTTTTTGTAATTGTGGAAACTGAGGCTTAAAGGCATGAAATAAATCCTTAAGATCACACACACACTTGAGAATTCAGTCCAGCCAGGTTAGTCTTACACCAAATTCCTTGCTCTCAATCACGCCATATTTTTTTTCCATTTGTTTCATGAAGCAGAAAAATACCTATTTTTTTTTTCCTCACAGACTATAGACCTCAACTCTTCTCTTTTCTGAACTAAGCAGTCCCTCCTGCTTGCCTCATGGTGAGGCCGACTTTGATCCCAAGGCATTTCAGAAGCTTAGCTAGTAATCCAGCTGTCTTGTCACTTCACGAGGAATGCCAAGCTGACCACAGGGATTCTGGTCAGACAGAGCCCAGAGGCACGCCCACGGACCTGGGAAAGGAAACCCTGTATGCTTGCATATTTATGTTGGAAAAGAGGCAGACTGTTCCTTTCAAACAAACACAAGAGTCCTTCTTAGTAGACAAGGCTCATTGTAAAGCTGTGACCTTGAACGAAGAACAAACAGTCTGTTTAAAGGAATGATATTTTAGTGTTTTGACCTCAATAATCTGCTAAATTAGTATCTAGGTCAAGAAACAAGGACTTAGGGGATATGAGTATCTGACGTGATTTATTCTTGTGTCAACTGGGAAAAGGCGGACTGTTTAATTTAAAGCTTCGCTTTCCTTTCAACACTCAGTGACAGGGGACAGTGGGAAAAGCTGTTTAATCTAGTTGCAAATGTATTTGCTTTAGACAATCCACAAGTGGTACCAACATGATGCCAGCTTAGCTGATAACTAATAGGGTAAAGTTGTAGTCCACAAGAAGGATTTTGCATTTGATCCATTTGCTTCTTGGATATTTGTCAGAGATTGGATGACTAAAATGGTAAGATTTGATTTGTATTTCATGGCGTTTATACAGGGCCATGAAGCACTTAGATTTTAGTTTTCAACTTGACTGAATGGGTAATGCTCTGCAAAATAAAACAATTAGGCACAGTAAGACCACAAACAGCATAACTAAGAGTGTTTTTATTATTTTGTATGAATCCATAGACGTGAAGATAACACAGTGAGTGAAAATGAAAATAAAAACCATCTTGTTTTGAAATCACACATTGTGTGAGGCTGTGTTCACATTTGTCAAGGGCATCCGATTTCAATCCAGTCACAGCTTCTCCAGCCATCAGGTCCAAGAGGTGAGAGTAGATTCTGAGAGCAGCCTTTAAATATCCCTTCTCAGAGGTGTTGCCTGTGAGTGACAGACAGAAAAAGAACTGTGATGCCAGGACAGGGGAGGCAGCGTCAACCACATTGGGTGAAGCAGAACAGGGCAACCAGGCAATGGTCGGAGAGTCTAGGGGGTCACAGCACCTGAGTGAAAGGAGCATTTGTGTCTGTTGAAAAACAGTTTCAAGAATAGTTGTAGCCAAACATCAGACACTCGAATTGATTAGTCGTAATTGAAGAGGGTGAGACGCTTCCAAAGCAATGGTTCTCAACCAGTGGGTCATGACCCTTTTGTGGGTCACATGTCAGATATCCTGCATGCCAGATATTTACATTATGATTCATAACAGTAGCAAAATTACAGTTATGAAGTAGCAATGAAGTAATAATGTTATGGTTGGTGGGGGGGGGTCACCACAACATGAGGAACTGTATTAAATGGTCGCAGCATTAGGAAGGTTGAGAACCATAGTTCCAGGGAGTTCTAATTGAAACATTTCACCTTCTTGTCCTCAGTTTATTTGTCTAAAATGCAGAGGGATTAAATATCAATTACTTAAAAACGCTAGGCTATTGCTGACATTCTCGAAGGGCTTCCTTGGGGAGTGACAGAAAGGCTGAGAGGGTGAGGTTTCTTCACTTACCAGCTTCATATTATCTGTTCATTGAAGAGTAAGTGTCCAGCGATTAGAATCTTAAGGTCTTTTAGCTCTGTTCATGGGTCTACTTCTAAAGCCACTTGCTACACTAATGAGATCAGCATGACTAATAGAGCTGCTGGGAGCCAAGCAATTCCAGGGAAAAGTTTTAATGAGAATCTCTTATTGAACCCACAAATTTCTACTAGTCATTGCTAGTAACTTACAATAATCACTCCATATTTTCTCCTTTTATGTTTCTTATTGTATATAGAAGATTATGACTTTCATGAAACTTTAAACCAGTTGTATGTATGCGGTAATACTTGAACAAGGGTGGCATCATAGTGAAGGCAGAGATGGCAAGCATATGGCAGTGTCCTACTGCTTTCCTCCTTAGATCCAAGGAAGAAATCACCAGTCAACCATACATCCCTTTCCTGCCGAGTCTGGGTGAAGCCTTTGAATTCCTTTGACTATCACATTAGGTAGTGCTACCAGAGGAGTCAGAGTTAACGCTGTAGGTGTTGTTCCTAATATAGACTGGGTTTGGCTCAGACGGTTCCTGCTCAAATTCTAGTTCTGCCATGAGCTATGTAATTCCATAAGAGAAAACTGAAGTTTTCTCATCTCCTAAATGGGAATCATTCTCATCATCTTTAAAAAAGAGATACATATGTGTATGTGTGTGTGTGTGTGTGTGTGTGTGTGTGTGTGTGCACTGTCTTCTTGTGCATCTCTGTATGACATAAGAGAGCATCAGATCCTATTATAGATGGTTGTGAGCCACCATGTGGTTGCTGGAAATTGAACTCAGGACCTCTGAAAGAGTAACCAGTGCTCTTAACCACTGAGCCATCTCTCCAGCCCCATCATCATAATATTACGGAAGTTTTTCTGGTTTTAGTGATTATTGTGGATATTAAGAGCATGTGCCGTATCAATACTCATTTATTACAGCCCTTACTACATTGGAACAAAGCATTACCATTGGCTCCTTATTGCTTTTGTTGTCCTTGTGCCTTTCTAGCGTAAGGGAAGCCTTTTGGATGGACTGCAAGGCAATTTTTTTGATGTTTCCTCCCATTCATGTTTTCCTTTGATCCTTAGCCAACTGTGTTTTTCATCCTTAGTTCCTGAGAAATCAAGAGTAGGCTCTCTCCGTAAGATCTTGATTGGTAACTCCAAGTATCCTATTACTGTAGTTTCTAGCACGAACTTATTACTGTCCCAATCACAACTAAATAATTTAGACCAGCTGAGGCTTTCTTCATAAGCCCAAAGACTTTCTTTAATTTATAGAAGCAAGTTTGAGAATGTTTATATTAGCTAATTTCTCAATATGCACCACCTCCCCATCCCCCTTCCTAGTTAATGCGTAGCCTTACTTAAAGCTTTTTTTTTTTTTTGCTTGTCCCAGTAAACATGTAGTTTCTGGTACAAAAATACATATATTATACAAAAATATGATATATGTAATATTATATATAAATATATATTGCATATTATATTTATATATAAATATGTATTATATATATATATTCTTTCAGCGTTAAAGACACGACAAAGAGACTGAAGACTACCTGTTATCCAGATGGCTGTTCTGTGTGTTGCCAGAGCTGTTCTTACAAAACAATCTTGGTGAGACAGCCAGTGAGGCAATGGCTGTGCCTCAGCTCAGGTCTCAGACGTCACCACCCATAGAAAAGGAGTAGATGATTCTGAGCACCTCCAAACCCAGCTTAGAAAAACAACACTAAAATTTCAATCATCCCAATATTAATTTGAATGTCTCCAAGAAGTGAATGTTTAGAGTAATTTTGAAACTCATGAAAACACATGATGGGCTCCACCCCACCTCCCCAGTTTTTCAAAGTAATAACATATAGTACATGTCCATATAGCTGCCATGGTCATCAGAGCTATGTTTTCATAGAGCTCTCCATGGCTCATTTCTTGGAGAGACTTACTCTGTACTGGAAGCTAATATGATAGTTTGTAACTCTTTTTAAAGAGCTAAATGTGGCAAAACACAGTAGAACTATAAAGATTTGGCTTTTCTGGAAAATAAATGAAATGTTCTATATATGATGTGATAATAGATAATTATCTATATACACTTGTACTAACACATCGAGTCATACACATAAATGAAACATCTTATCATATGAAATTGAGCCAAATAAACTTGATTTGAAGAAGCAGTTGTAATGCCCAAGGCTCGAGATGAGTCTCTGTACTTGAACTGGTCCATAAGGTGTCTCTCTGCAGGGGCCAGGGAGAGCAGGAGCTGACTGTGCCTTGGACTGCGGCTCTGGAATAGGAAGGGTCAGCAAGCACGTCTTGTTGCCTGTTTTCAGCAGTGTTGAACTGGTGGACATGATGGAATCCTTCCTCCTTGAAGCCCAGAGCTACCTGCAGGTTACCGAGGACAAAGTCGAAAGCTACCACTGCTCCAACCTGCAGGAATTCACGCCTCACATAGGAAGATACGATGTCATCTGGATTCAGTGGGTCTCAGGTCAGTCTTGCATGGCATAACTTTTACCCTTCACCATTTTCCAGCTAGGAAAGATGACACTTGGGACAAACAGGGACACCAGGAGGAGATGGAGCTGTAGGTGTGCTTACAGCACTTTTTGTTAGCTCTAGCTGTCATGTGATCTCCCAACAACTCTGGCCCTCTGCATTTCTCCTATCACTCCTAGGGAGAGACCAGGTGCTTGGGAGCAACCCACAGCTTTGCAGAAATGTAAAGAGTTGAAAATACTTAAAAACTGAGCCCATAAATGGTTGATCCTCATTCTTTATTGATAGAACTAAACGATCTGAGACTTAAATCCTTAGGAAATGAAACAGCAATGAATTATACTGTGGTAACACACACACACACACACACACACACACACACACACACACACCACAAAATGTGATTTTGTTGTTGTATAGGAAATGAAATGGCTCCTGGGAAAGGCAGTAGTGTCTTGTGCCTATTAGGTACATGGTCCAGGCAGCACGATATAAAGACAAGGAATTAAAACCCCTGAAAGAGAAAGAGGATTGGTATCTTTTTATTTTTATCTCAGTTTTCAGTCTCTTGTAACTAAAACATTTCAAGCTATTAAGCGATTTGTGTGAATGTATAGCTGACAGTCTCTTGACTCTTAGCTTTGTTTTCTTTCCGACCCGCCTCCCTCCTGCCCCCCTGTTTCTTTTTCTACCAACCTGGCCCCACTTGCAGGGTACCTGACTGATAAGGACCTCCTTGCATTTCTTTCCCGGTGCCGAGATGGCCTGAAAGAAAATGGTGTTATCATCCTGAAGGACAATGTAGCACGGGAGGGCTGTATCTTCGACCTGTCTGACAGCAGTGTGACTCGGGACATGGACATCCTTCAGAGCCTGATTAGAAAGAGTGGGCTGGTGGTTCTGGGCCAGGAGAAGCAAGAGGGCTTCCCTGAGCAGTGTGTTCCAGTGTGGATGTTTGCTCTGCATAGTGGTAGACCATCCTGATCAGCAGTGGGAATGAGCAACCAGACCGGACAGTGGTGCTTTGCTCAGGACTGGGCCTATCTCCAAGGTGCCCTACATGATGCAGACAGAGATGGAAAGAAGGGATACAATGCATGTCTAGAATGACTGATGATGTAGTATGTACAAGTTGTTGCTAATATAATGCACACGCTGTGATGTGTGCACATTTAGATGTGTACTTACTAGAATGAGACATTCACAGATGCTGTGGATTTCCTGAGAGATGGAGTAAAACACCAGGAAAGTGCTTTTATGAGCTTCCTGTTTACAATGGGACTGCACAAGCATGTATGAAGACCTGAAAAGAAACAACACTCACAAATTATAGACTGTGTTGATCACTGATGATTTGTGTTATACAATTAATCACAGAATAGGGCAGAAAGTCTAGATCCCTTTCCCTGCCCCTGTGTCTGCTACACTCCACGTTCTTCCTCTTTGCCCTCATAGCTCCTCTTGAACAAACATTTTCACCTAATTAAGAAGGTAGCAGTCAAATAATCTTATGAAAACAAGTCTATTAATTTTGTCTTAGGCCTTCTTTTGGCAGAAAAAGTATATGGTTTCACTTTCTATTTTGGGACAGTTTTACTACCAATGACGTAATACAGGTGTAATTTAATAACAGATGCTTGCATTACCACGACGTGGAAGTGTCTCCTTTCAGGAAAAAAAATGTTAGACACTGAAGTTTCACCCCGACCTTATAAGTAAATGTTGTCAATGACCTAATTTTAGCCACTGGCTTTCAACAGTGGCTGCTTCTGCTCCTCTTCCCTTGAATGAAATGGAATGAAATGAATGTACCTTGAAAGAGAATCATCAAAAGAAATAGGCAAATAAAATGATGCTTCAATACTGACTTACTGGGTTCAGGTAAGGAATTAGTTTAAATAAAATAATGTAAAATCTTTCAAAAAGAGAAATGAAATTCAGTTTTTATTAGCACAATGTTTAAATATGACTATTTTGCCTTTAAAACACTCTAGCACCTTTATGTTGAAACACAGTGATATGTTTTGACCCTGAAATTCAAAGTACCAATTTAAATGAAGAAAACCTACTGCATGGCTATATACTGCCACAAAAATTCATATTTTTAAAGTCATAGCTCTAGAATAATACAGAATTGTTATAATATATTCTTATAAATGTGGCATCACCTAGATAGTTATATTTTGTACCCATAAAATTACATCACTTCTGTCCTTGGTCATTCATGCACTCTAGAATGATGTAGTGGAAAGTGAGCCAGAGCAAGTCAGAGACAGAATGAAACCAAAGAGTAAACTGTTAAAGACAGACAGAGTATGACAAAACTCGGACTTCATCCTTCATACGCCTTGGAACAAATTAGCAGAATCTTCTTTTGAGGCTGATTCCAGGGATTTATTTTATACCAGCAGCTTTAATTCCTTTACGTCTTCTACTTTTCCATAGTTGATACATTTGCCAACCTTCTCTGCTCTCAGTTTCCGGAACTTATTGTGTAAAATATGATTTCCCAATGGCTGCCAATAGATGGTCTTGACTCTGTTGAGTCTTTGAGGTTGATGACAAACCAATCTCCTTTCTGTTTTTGGTTCCAATCATGAACCATGCTATTGAAAAAGCCTTCAGATTTGTATTATTCTGCAAAAACTCCTGAATTCTTACTGTGTCCTTAATTTAACCGAGAAAAATAATTGAAGGGAAACATTGTCACTCTCAGCCCTCTGTTCTGTTAGTAACAGGTACAAGGTAACAACAACAACAAAACAAAAACACTGGTGTCATGAGGGACTACCAACCAGATGAAGTAGTCTTGAGAGGTTATGTTAAAGTTTGGGTCTGTTTCTGAAAGAAATAAGCAGACTTTTAGAGGTTGCAAGCAAGGAATTTCTTTTTCTGGTGCTGTCAGTATAATCATAGAGGTCGTGGAAGGAAGACACTTTAGAGTGACACCCGTGTCTGCTCCTTCTGCCAAAGGAAGCAGTGTAAACAGGCTGCGTGTGTTTACCAGCACATCTGGAAACCAGTGGCGTCATCCGTAGTTTACTTTAGTGCCCAAATACAGCTTCATAGTCCAGCTGCCTCCAAATCAGCTGGAGAAATTCATCAGTAGAGATCTCCCAATTTCACCTCCATTGGGGTTGGTTTCTATGACGTGGGATCAGATTATTTAATAAGTTATTAACTGATTCCAGGAATTAGCTGTTTGAGAGCACTGGTTGGGAAGGACTCAAGAAGCTGGGCTTTTTTTTAAAATTCACATTGATGCTAATTATTCTGAAATATAATCTTACGGTTATACACATAATCTTTCAGTGATACCCCATTCACACTCACAGCATGAATTTCCACCTCTTGAGAATGCCATGTAATAGTTTCATAATCTTGCACTGACTTCCCTCTCTAGCCTATTTTACCACCATGACCCCTCCCCCCCACAGCTGCACCTATTTGCAATCTCCTGATAGACTCATGACCTATGGCATAGGGCATTTACAGATGTCACTTTTTAAAATGTAGACTAGCTTGCATTGATTTTCTTCTGTCCCGGAATGCTTAGGTGGTATTGATTTCATTTTTTTTTTTAAAAAAAAGCTTTTCTCGTAGCTTGCTGGGCTCTCTGGATTCTGTGTTCCACTCTGTTTACCCTTTTGCATCACTATAGCGTTCACAGTTATCTGTTTGCTTAGCATTATCTTGGATTCTGAGCTCTTTGAGGGGCTATTCATAGCTAGAGCCCCAGTCTTGACCATACACCTTAGTACGCTGCAGGAATGCAAAGCTCTTGGTGAAAGCATGCCAGGTGATGGTGAGAGTAGGAGTCCAGGCAGGCTAGGCTTCTGGCAGCAACAAACAGGAAACAGAAGAAAGAAGCAGGAACAACTAAAGGCTCCTGAAGTCCCAAAAGCACTGGGGTGTGCAAGGCTAGTCAAAATACTGATTAAATACTGCATGTGACAAGAACCAGAAAGTGCCCAGAAATAAGCAAGCCCTGAGCTCAGAAATCAGGCAAAGGGGAGACTATAACAAGATTAGATCCTGAGACAAAAAATGCTGCCTAATTAGGGGAGCATTCTTAGTTCCTGTGTCTGTGTCCACAACCTAAGGATATGGCCAACCCATAGTTTCCTTGGTGAGTGTGACCTGGTAAGAAAGAGATATGTTCAAATTGTGGGTAGGCGGTAATACAGCAACCCCCTGGTTCCTACTGGTTCCCCACGAACAACACGTCCAGGAAAATGAGGTTGTAGATGAGGTTAATCCAGCTCTGGATGCTGAATGGTAGTAGAAGGTGCTCGCCAGCACTCCACAAATGAATTAATTGAAAATGTGTCTGCAATTCTGAATGAACTTTGGAGAACCCTGCAGTTTATAGGGTGATTCATGAAAGGGTGTAGTCATCACCTGTTCCCTCATTGGGAACCTGAGCGACCACTGGTAAGTACCAGCCTAGAAGTGCATCATGTTTTAGGGGACAACAATGTTAATGTTGATTTCAGACTGTTAATTTCAGACTATCATAAAAATAAAAAAAAGGAAACGAATAAGGTCACCTATGTAAAAGGTGATCTGCTTTGTATTAAAAAAGTTTTTTGGTCCCATATTCATTTTCTCTCTCCATCATTTTCTCTAACTGGCCTTTTTGAGTGATGTACTGAGGAGAAGCCCTGGGTCCACTATATTCAGCTGCCTGTCATGAGTAATTAAAACCAGTTGTGTTATTGCTTTCCTTAGCTCCAGCTGACTCTTTGATGCTTTGCTGTCCATGCCAAAAAAACTACCTCTTACAATCATCACAGGCCAGTGTTTCTGCAGAGGTCACTGCAGGCTAATTAAGCAAATATGTGAAAAAATGGTTTCAAATTATCTCAATTAGTGAGTGTTTATATACAGATACTTAGGGTAGAGGTTGATGACTTTTGAAATAATAACTAATTTGCAGGGCTAGCAATTTGATGTCAGAGAAGTCTATGTATTCAGCACCTTTGGGCTGATATGATTTGATCTTTTGCTACATAAAAGAAATTATACTTGTTTCTACCAAGAGACATGTAAAACTGTGTAAGGAGATCCTGGCTTAGGAGTGAGAAAGACCGATACATAAATAATAATGATTTAGAACAAAAAGCGTTGAACAATTCGTGTGTCTAAAGAGTTAATACAGAGAAAAGATGAACTCACTCCATCTCTGGGACTTTAACTGGGGTACAAAGACTCGTTGAACACATTTTTGTGTACAATGTACAGCCACTGCTCTAAAATCTCAGGTTAAAATAAGGTCCTTGGCTCTGTGGAGCTTAAATTCCAGGTGAGACTGAGAAGCAATGTATAATCTAACATATATCATTTCAGTGCTAGCAAGTGGTAATCTTTTTGAGAAAACAGAGTAGAATAAAGGCAGATTGGGCACAATGGGGAAAGATTGTAATTTCAAGTAGTGGTTTGTTTCACTGAAGCCCAAAAACTTGGCTTCATTGAAGGATATTTGAGGCAAGAAGTAAAGGTAAGGGTGCAAGCCCTGTAGATTCCTGGGGAAAGAGCACAGCCAGAGCAAACGTCCTGTCTTGAGAAACAGCTAGAAGGTCAGTGCTGCTGCAGCAGCGTGTACAAGGGAGAGGATGTAGCAAGATACAAGGTTCAAGGATGCACCTGAGGTTGTAACACCTAAGATCTTGGTCACTGCATGGAACAGGAGGTGCTGTGGAGTTTCCAGAAGGGGATTGTCAGGATGTGACTTCTGTTTTAAAGGGGACCCTCTGGCTATTGTGCTGAGAAAAGATGACTGGGTAGAGATGGAAGCAAGGAAAGGAGTTTAATTAGGGGTTTGCAAATTGTTAGCCTGCGATCCATGGATGTAAGATGAATGTAGTTTGTATCATTTCATGTAGCGAAAGTCAGTAATGACATAGTTTTCATGTCCAGAGACCAGGAATTAGAAAACTTTAATCTCAAAATGTGTGTGAGTTTTGAGATGCCACCAAGTGAAAATGTTGAGAGGCCCTGTGACCATGAAATCTGACCTCTAAGAGGGAAGTCTGGGCTGAGACGGAGGATTAGAAGCACAAGCGCAGATTTAGTTTTTAAGACGGTGATTCTGGGTAAAATTACCAAAGGAACGAATGAAGACAGAGACGAGAAAGGATGAGCTTTGAAGACAAAGGATGCACTCAGCCTGAGATACTTGACTGTTGGGTCAAGAAGAAAAGCCGAGGAGACTGAGGTGAGATCAGAATAGAGATCTGCAAGAGTGGGGGTCGTTTCAGCTACTTTCACATCAGTGGGGCAAACCTGGCAGAAACGGCTTTGGCATATGGTGTCTGAAGGTCCCATCTATCACTGTCAGGAAGGAGAAGCACGTACTGGCGGGAATGCGTGATGGAGGATTCTCACATCACGTTGGACCAGGAGACGTAGGAGACAGCTGGAACCAGGGACTGGGCTAGGATCTTCAAAGGCCTGCTCCGGGTGAATGTCTTCCTCCAGCTTGGCCAATCTCACAGGCATAGCTGGGAGAAAGGGAAAATGTTCAGCCGACGAGGCATGAGTGGTTTAAAACTCAAGGTCAAACATGCAGCTAAGTGTCAAGAGGGAACAGAAATAACACAAAACGCTAGACCTTAGGAAGCGGGCCCTTTCCATCTCAAGCTTTTGTTTCTGTTTGAAACGGGCTTTGCAGCTGCCCCTTCCCCACAGGTGACATTCACTGAATACTGGTCCACACAACAGAAGACTCAGTCAACCTCAGCATCCTAGACTCCGCATCAACAGGAAATGGTTAGCAACTAACTTTCCAAATTCTCATTAACTAGTCACAATCATCCTGGCACAGGCTAATATTTCACATTTTATCCAAACATCTCCAGTTGGAGAATTAGAACACACCCTATAAGCACTCACACATTTTGTCCTCTTTCACCTCTGCCTAGAGGTAAGGTATAAGGTTAAGGGAGAAGAATGTGGGAAGATTCCCCAAAAGTAACTTCCACATCAAATGTCTCTAGGGCCTTCAGTGACTGAGAGTCAAGAATAGTTAAAAAAAAAAAAACAATTTAAATTCGTAGAAAGTACAATAGAAATTCAACAGTCTCTTAAACTGAAGTTTTGAGAAAAAAAAGAAACAAAACATATCTGGGGAAGGCACCTCACACCTGCATGGGGAGCCTTGGCAAGAGGAAGTATACAGTTTTCTTGTACCACAGGAATATATGTATATGGAAAGGAGTGAGATTTTTGTAAGAAGAAAAGAATGTCATGCAAGATGTCTGGTGTTGTGGAATATTATTTCCTAACTATGCAAAGATGTGTTACATTTGTTTATGCTGAAGAATATTACTTTCCCTGTGTAAAGGTGTGTTGCATTTATTTATGCTGCATTTGTTTAATTATGAAAAGATGGGCCGGGCGGTGGTGGCGCACGCCTTTAATCCCAGCGCTTGGGAGGCAGAGGCAGGCGGATCTCTGTGAGTTTGAGGCCAGCCTGGGCTACAGAGCGGGTTCCAGGAAAAGGTGCAAAGCTACACAGAGAAACCCTGTCTCAAAAAACAAAACAAAACAAAAAGATGTGTTACATTTGTTTCATATTGCCTGCCTAAAGCACCTGATTGGTCTAATAAAGAGCTGAATGGCCCATAGCTAGGCAGAGAGAGGGACAGGCAGGGCAGGGCTTCCAGGCAGAAAGAATAAATAGGAGGAAATATCTAGGCTCCAGAGAAGAATGAGAAGGAATGAAAGAAGAAGGAGGAGGAGAGAATGAGGGACAAGCCCCGGGTAAGAAGCCAGGCAGCCTCCAGCCAGTCAGACACAGAGGTATTTGAAAGTAAGTTATACAGAAAGAGAAGGTAAAAAGCCCTGAGGCAAAAGATAGACAAAGAGAAACGGGTTAATTTAAGTTAAAAGAGCTAGCCAGAAACGTGCCTAAGCTAGGCCGAGTATTCAAAACTAATGATGTCATGATTTGGGAGCTGGTTGGTGGCCTAAAAGAAAAGGCCTGGTTCTGACGTCTCTCTAGGAATAATTGTCAAGAAGGAAAAGGGATGTGGCAGACATGCCCTCTGTGCCTACTGGTTATCCTCTGATAGTTCATGTCGTTAAAACAACTTTAAGTTACGAGAGTCTTTACACAGTGAGGTATCTAACGGCATGTCATGTCTCATTCATCGAGCCTTTCTGAGTATTCAGTTGGACATAGTTATCACTTCTCATTTTCTTTAAAAAATATTTGGATCGGTTCTTTGAGGATTTCATACAATGTGTTTTGATCTGATCCTCTGCCACTCTCCTACCAGATCTACCTCAATCTTGTATCAATGCCCAATATTGTTTCTCTGTCTCTATCTCTGTCTTTGACTCTGTCTTTCCCTTTCTCCCTCTCCCTCCCTCCCTTTTTGCCCCCACTCTCTGCAGCAAATCAATCAATTTGTGTTACCCTTATACTCCTGGGTGTAGGGCCATCTAAAGGAGGCTCCACCTACCAGGAGCTACATTAGAGAAAACCAATCCTCCTTCTCCCAACAGCCATCTACTGCCTATAGGTCCTAGTTTCTCTTTTCTCTTTGGTCTTATGATTTAAATGGCCAAGGATAAAGGTAATGGTGATTAGTATGTCTTCTGGTCCAGGAGGGTGTCCCCTCTGGGGTTTTGGGGGCCAGGGGTCCCTAGATCCAGCCTAGCCTCTGATAAAGCAGGTCTTCTTCTGAAGTTGTAGACTAGGATATGGAGACCAGGGGAGTGTAGCTGAAGTTTTCCTGTGTCCCGACTGCCAGCTCTCCCACTAGCATCCCCCAAGTAAACACACAGAGGCTTATATTAATTAAACTGCTTGGCCATTAGCTCAGGCCTACCACTGACTAGCTCTTACATTTAAACTAACCCATAATGTTTATGTTTTATGTTTAGCCATGTGGCTTGGTACCTTTTCCCAGTTCTGCCTTCACATCTCACACATGGCTGTGGCTGGCAGTATCTCCTGACTCAGCCCCCTCTTTCCAGAATTCTCTTCTCTCTTTGTCCCACCTATACTTCCTGCCTGGCTACTGGCCAATCAGCACTTTATTTATTAACCAATCAGAGCAATACAGAAAGATATCCACAGCAGGGGAGGGGGTGCAAACTAGGGTCCCTAGATCTGGTCTGGCCTCTGGGGTCCCTAGGGCCAACATGGCTTCTAGTATAGCTGTGGATGCTGGGGTCCCTAGATCCGGCCTGTGCTCCAGTAAAGCTGATGTCTACTTCTGAAGTTGTAGACTAGGATATGTGACCCAGGGGTGGGCGTGCAGTCTGGGGTTCCTAGATCTGGCCTGGCCTCTGGTAAAGTGGATGTCTTCTGAGGTTGTAGATCAGGATATGGAGCTGGGAATGGGGGAGGGGGCGTGTAGCCTGGGGTTGTTGGATAGGCTTTAAAGGTGTTTTGTGAGCGGTGGGCAATGTCTTACTGGGGTTCCTAGGACCAGCCTGGCCTCCAATAAAGCTGCCAGGGCTGTGGGCCCTAGTATGGAGCCCAGGGGAGGGATTGCAGTCTGGAGTTGCTGGGTGGATTTTAAGGAGTGTTAGCTGGTGGTGGGCTGTGTCTTACCTGGAGTTCCTAGACCATGCCTGGCCTCTGCTAAAGCCGAAGTCTTCTTCTAAAGTAGTAGACTGAGATATGGGGTCCAGGTGGGGAGGTGCAGTATGGGGTTGTTGGACAAACTTAAAGGGATTTAGCGGACATTGGGAGGTGTCTTCCCTGGTGTCCCTAGAACTACTCTGGCCTCTGATACAGCTGTCCAGGCTGTAGACCCTAATGTGGAGACCAGGGGAGGGGGATCATGGTTTCATACATGTATGTATGTATGTATATATATATATGTATATAATGAATTTCAGTTGTCTTTATATTATGCCCCTCTCCTATCTCTTTCTCGATGAAGCTCTCATTTTTCCCAACATGTCTTTTTTCTACTTTGATGTCTTCCTTCTTTTTCTTTTTTTTACTTTTATAGGATAGTAGTAATCTATGTGTGACTGATCGCCACTCAGACTTCTAGTGTTTTGTCTTTTTTTTTTTTTTTTTTTGAGACAGGGTTTTTCTGTGTAGCTTTGGAGCCTATCCTGAAACTCTGTAGACCAGGCTGGCCTTGAACTCACAGAGATCTGCCTGCCTCTGCCTCCTGAGTGCTCGGATTAAAGGCATGCACCACCACTTCAGGCAAACTTCTAGTGTTCTATGCTACTACTACGAATGAAACATTTGTTGATATGTACAAAGCACTTTTTATGAATGTTCTAAATACATTAACTTCCTAAGCCCTGGTAATATTTTTTTGAGACAGGTATCATTTTTATTCTCATATTACAAGAGAGAACTTATAGAAAGAACTTATCTGTGCTTATACAGCTAGAGGTGAACCTGAAAAATGTCACTCTACAAGCTCTTTATAAAAAGCTATTAAAAATTTAACATATTTTAATATAATTGAAACATATTTTGATTATATTCTTTCCCTTCCCCCAACTCCTCTCAGACTCTTCCTATCTCCCTACCAATGCACTCTCATGCTCTTCCCCCTCCCCTCTAAAAACACATTTAAAAAAAAAGAATCAAAACAAACAAAACCCTAATAGGACAAAAAAAAAATACCAAAACAAAACTGTAACACGAATCTTAAATGGTCTTATTAATAAAAAAATTTGGGGCCAGATATTGGAGTGAAAGCTGAAAAATCAGAGAAACAGAACAAGCTACAGCCAACCTCACCTCATTGATCCTTAGCTGATCCTGTTTCCACGAATCCTCAGACGGAAAAGCCTCTGAGTCCTCACCTGAAGGGATCTCAGCTGAACTGCCTAAAAGCCTCTAGTTCCTAGTCCTCATGCCTTATATACCTTTCTGCTTCCTGCCATCACTTCCTGGGATTAAAGGCATGTATCTTTCTCAAGTAAAGACATGAGATCTCAAGTGCTGGGATTGAAGGTGTGTGCCACCATGCCTGGCTCTGTTCCCAGTGTGGCCTTGAACTCACAGAGATCCAGATGGATCTCTGCCTCTCGAGTGATAGGATTAAAGGTGTGTGTGCCACCACTGTCTGGTCTCTATGTCTAATCTAGTGGCTGTTCTGTTCTCTGACCCCCAGATAAGTTTATTAGGGTACACAATATATCAACCACACAAAATAAAAAGCATACAAGAAATACGGAATCTTTTCTGAGTTTGCTAACTACATCTGGTCATGGGACCTGCCCTAGAGTGTGACTGATATATTCAGAGACACTCCAATGGAGAAAATGATTTTCACCTTCTCAGTGGGCATCCATTACAAATAGCTTCCTGGTTGGGAGTGGGACTTTGTGTTCACTTTCCCTTCTCAGTGCTGGGAATTTATCTGGTTTGAGCCTGTGCAAGTCTTATGTGTGCTGTCACAATCTCTGTGAGTTCATATGTGTATCAGTCCTGTTGTATCTGGAATGGGTTACCTCTTGTTGAGTGATTGGCCAAAGGGGTCCCAGAGTCCACCCCCAAGTATCATAAGCTTTTGCTAAGGCTTTTAGTTACTCTCTGTCACCTGATGCTAAGGCCCTATGGTTGAAAACATAACTTACTTATGTCATCAACTATGAAGAAGTGGACCCAGTAGCCACACAGAAGTGTCACTCCTACTGAATCCCACTCATGGTCCCGGAAGATACTTTGCATGCTACTAGAAGAGAAAAGTAATCGTCAATATCACCATCTACAAACCCTACAACCTACAACAGTGACATGCTTGCAAGACATACTGGTACCATAGGGGCATAAATGTTATGGGAGTAACCAACCACTTTTTGATTGACTTCAAGATCCACTCCATGTGTTGGAACCCATACCTGGCACTACTAAAGAGGCCAATAGCCTGAAACTCCATAGGTCATTGGTCCTAGGGAAAACCTACTACTATTCTGCTAAAGAATTGTAACAATAAAATGACTCCCTATGACATGTCACTATATGTATAGATCAGCACATTGATCAAATCTCATCTGAGAAGTTTCTTCTTGGAGCAGATGAGGATTAACACAGGGACGCACTACTGGACAATGTGCAGAAAGTGTGCTACTTTGGGGACATGCAGACCTAAATGGGATGTTTTTATTAAACCCCTCCCCTCAAGGCTCAGAGATATATGTGAAAAAGGAGGTAGAAAGATTGTAGGAGCCAGAGGTAATGGATGACTCCAAGGACCTCTGACCTCTTATGCCTCATATAAAAACACTCTACCAAAGGCTTCTTTGAAAAAAATACTTTTATGCCTACTAGCTTTCTGAAGCATGATGTTGCCCCTGGATCTTTCCCCATATTCCCACATCTTGGTCTAGACAGCTCTTCTCATCTTTATAATCAAAACCTATAATATGGAGTTCTAAAAATACATAATGAGCACAACAGGGAAGGCACATTAATTGTGACAAATTGAATGTCTTTTTGGCCCTATAATTTTCATAATGGGAAAAAGAGTCTCAGTTTTGTAATACAGAACCCAAGTCCCCTTTCCTCCTTTATTCCAGAAGATGCTCTCCTGGTGCCAGATATGGGCAGAAATGTCAAGTTGTGATAGAAGAAATCCTCCACACACCTGGAGTGAGGGATGATTTATCCATGATAGGAATGTAGGAATGTCTTCCCTGATTCACCACATGGTGCCTGGAAGAGATGAGAAGTTGGGACAGCTGTTTTCAGAAACACAGACTTTCTTTGGCTCGTCTTTGTATGGGTCAGGTCCTTTTATTCCTCACCATGGGGATTACATTTCTGTGGTTGCTAATCCAAGGACAGAGTGCAGACAGAGATTAGTGAGGAACTCCAACCCTTTCTGGAATGTGTGCAGAGCCTGCAACCTCAAGGGTTGGCTGCAGAAAAAATAGCTTAGGAAGCCAGGATCCCAAGATGTCTAACGTAAGATACTAGACTCTTGGCTAAGAAGAGATGAGCACTCTTACTTAGCACAGGCCCTGGTATGCAGTTTACCATGCAATGCTCATTCTTACTTTTCAGATGCAACACCATGATGATGAGAAAGAATGGTGAGGCCAGATGGCTAAAGGCATGAGTAAAATATCTAAAAATTTAACTTTCCTTGGGAATTTAGGATTGGTTAGTATGTATGTATGTATGTACTTATTTTAAAATTTGTTACCTGGGCAGATTAATTTTATTTTTATTGTTTATACATTTTAATTTAAAATATAATTACATCAATTTCCCCCTTCCATTTCATTTCTCCTGCCCTGCCCAAGTCCCTTCCCTCCACCTCATTCCATGTTTCCCCACTCTCAAATTGACAGCCTCTTTTTCTTTGATTATTATATATATATATATATGTATAAGTTTTCACGAATATATAAATATAACCTACTAAGTCCATTTTTGTTGTTTATGTGTATATGGTTTCAGGGATGATCATTTTGTAAATAGTATCTTCTAGAAATGGCTGCACAAACAATACCAGAATATTCTGGCAGATTAAAAAAATTAATCTTCAGATACTCATGTTCTCCTGATTTAAATATTACCCCCATGTTTCAGCCTATCTTTTTGTTCTTTGAAAGCCATCAGCTTCTAGTAAGGGACTTGTTCAAAATAGCTGTATTCAGCCGGTGTGGTGGCACAAACCTGAGACAGCAGCATGGTGTGGGGGAAAGTCAGCGGGATTATGGCAAGTTCAAAACCAGCCTGATTTACATAGTGAGCTCCTGGATAGCCAGGGGTGATGAATTGTTTTTAATTTAGATGATGATGATCACGGCCCCTCCATCAGAGAAGCACATGAGAAGACAAATTCTGATAACAAGAAGGACATGATTCATTGTTTCAAATACTCCTCAATGCACTAACCTTTCAAGTATTCATTGGCTGATTAATATACACCAAGTATTGTGTTTGGCATTGGGAACATAAGAGACAAGACAGATTTAAGCTCAAATCTGGTGAATTTAGACATGAAATAAATGTACTCAAGTAAATACATATTTTTTGTTGTGGTAAATGTCACAAAGCAAACATACAAGGAAATGGAAATGGTGTGGGGATGTCTACTTTACATGCAAACACTTTGGAAGATTGTTCTTCTTGGACTTTTTGGACATTCTGCTCAGGGCTGGCCTTATGAAGACTACAGTGACATATTCTGTATATGATCTCTATCAAACTCAAGGGATAAAGGTGGACTTAGAAGTAGAAATTTCTTTCCTTCCTGTACATCCTCCCATATTATACAAAATCTAGATATGCATCATTTCCATTTTCATTTCCAATATTTAGGTATAGTGGCTACCATGTACTAGGTGTCTAAAAATATTGGTTGAATGAACTGACTGCAGCTGTCATACTGTGGTTTCAGGGAGGGGCTGGTTATATAATTCAGTGGTAGAGTATTTGCCTAGCTTGTATAAGCCATGGGTTCAATCCACAGTTTCCCCGTTACCCCCCCCCCCAACTCCATGTTCTGTTTTTCTGTTCTCTTTTAATTGTTCAGGCCAAAGCTGAAAGTTAATAGGCTAATTAAACTTTCAGGAGAGCTATTCAATTTGTAAATCCCAAACTGGAATGTGACCTACAGAACATGCAAATAGCTTATGGAAAACATCGCACAAACATTGTGAAATGAAAAATCAGTTGCAAGGAATAGGAATGATCTGTTACAGAGGTTCAAGAGAAGGATAGTCACTAGCACTCTGGCTCTCTGTCTAGATAGTAACATATCTAGGTTTTACTCCTTCCTCTTCAGCAGTATTCAACAAAGTTTTAGTCACGTGGTGAAAGAATTCTTGGGGTTTGAGGTACAGTATAAGGAAGATGGACACATTGGTTAATTTGAATATGATGATCATTAATTGGTATGTGTGTATGTATGTATATAAAGTCTTTATGTATACCTTGAACACACATGACCTATACTTTGAATACGTACAATCTGTTAATTGAATATTTAACAAAAAGAAAGAGAGAAAGAGAAGATAACCTTTGCAACTTCAGAGAGGCTGTCAAGTCTGGTAACAGCAGGTGAGGGGTGGGGTAGAGGACGTGCCCAGGGTCTCAGGTAGATGGCACTGAATAAAATCTGTTGCTATTTTCTGTCCTTCATAAAAAGCTTTCTAGGATACAAGCCTGCATCAGTATTACTTAGGATACCACCAATGGTATGACTAACTTTCTACGCTGAAGGCAACAGAACATCCCTGCAGACTCAGGAATAAAGGAACAAGGGTGTGGAAACAGCCACTGCTGGGGAGGGGCATTGGCGTATTAGGGCTGTCTTCAGTCTCAATATGGTTGCTTCAGTTAACTGTAGTGGACAGAGTTCTGCCTTCTTTCCCCTCAGCCTTCCGACCTTCTGTGATCACTTGCTCGAGGATACTCAAAGCAAGTACATTGATGTCTCTCTGCCTCACCTTCAACTACAGCTGCATAAATGCAGCCTAAGTTCAACCCTCTTCCACGGCTCTCCATTCCATCTTAATTTTTATTGAACAGCATTTAAACATGTCTTTGGGATAGAGTATGAGAGATCTGGATACATGGGTACCATGTGTAAAAATGTCTCTAACTTCAGGAAGCTTCAGTGAAGCTACACTCTTCCTGTGTTCTCTGGGCCTTACGTGCTTTGGCTGTTTGTGGGTGGCCAGGCATATTCTGGCCTTTAGGCTTTGCATTTGGTCTACAGAGAACTTGCCTCTTCATTTTCTTTGGATCTGATATACAGCTCCTTGATATGGAGACCTTCCCTGCCTCTCTCCCTTTCCTCCTCTTCTTTGCTTTTTTCCTGCAGATCATTATGAGGACCTGACATTGCATCTGCAACTTCCATGGCTAGTTGTGTTATTGTCTCTGCTCTACAATGTGTAGATGACACTGCCTGTGTCCTGTTCTTGTCATTTCCTGACTGTTCATTTCCTTGAGTGTTCAGTAAAGGTAGAAGAAAAAAAAAAAACCAAGAAAGCATAAAGCCAAAACCTGTAAACAAAGATATTAGCACTTAGGCTGTACATTTCTTTTTCATTTACTTCCCCTTTATTTCCAAGATGTTAGGCTTCTTATTCTCTTAGTTCTTTTGCTCAACCAGAGTTCTGTATTTTCGACTTCATTCCCAACCCACAGTAGCCTTCCTTGCTTTTGTATCTCTGGGAAAACCTCACTATCGGCACATCTGGTGATCTGCTTAAGATAGGCCGCACGTAAAGCTATTCTGTGTTCGAGGGGACTCTTCCAATTGGACTGCCCTGTCCATTGCAGTAGATTGTTATATTTCACCAAAGAGATGGGGAGCTTATAAAAAGATGATGCTTGGAGGAAGAGTTGTCTCTCTCTCTCTCCCAATTAACCTAGAGAATTTTATAATATGGATCTTCTTCTTGTTCCCATAATGTCCCAGCAGTTTCAGTCCATGGGGATGATTCTTCTTGCTCAGAATTTGATTATTGTGATTTGCTGGAGCTAAAGAACAGGTGCCAGATATGGGTGAAACCAGAACGTTCTGGATTCCATAGAAACAGTCCTTCTAGACTGTTCCATTAACCTTCATTCCATGAGTCTTCAAGGGTTTCTATGGGCTTCCTAAAAGAAACTTCAAGTTCAAAAATGAAAAGGAGACCTAAAAAATGGCTCAGTTAGCAAAGTGCTTATCCTAAAGCATGAGATCCTGAATCTGTCCCAGAGCCCACATGAACAACAGCTCAAACAGTGGCATAGCCTTGTAATTCCAGCCTTGGAAAGGCAGAGACACATCCTTGGGGCTTGCTAGGCAGCCAGTCTAGTATACCCGGGATGTTCCAGGCCAATGAGCGACTCCGTCAGAAGAAAAACACATAGGTACAAATGTAGATGGTGCTTCAGGTTATTTCTTGGTCTCCACACTCATAAGCTTAAACATACACACACACACACACACACATACACACTTTAAAAAATAATAAAATGGGGGGAAGTTGACAAAAAAAAAACACACGCTCTTTTATAGCTGCTCCAAGGGCATAATTTTGGATATCTCCTCACAGAAGTTCTGCTGTGCTTTGAAGAATAATATAAAAATTCAGGCTGAAGAAAGAGCTTCTATTACCTTACCCTAAACTTTCACAAGCATCAGAGGCCAGGACCTTTTAGATGTTTGAGAGCGATCTGTTTACTTTGCATGGAAAATCACTTTCTTTTTGCTAGCCAGATCCAGGGTTTCCTGATGACCTGACAGGCTACTGCCTCTCCAGGGGCAGTCTTAGGGCATTCTTGGCAAGGGCAGAGGCCAGAAAGACTGGTTAACTTTATTTCACAACATTTTTCTGCCTAGTGTTTAAATCAAAAAAGACAAATGGTTTTGATCCATTCCGCAATACCTTTGCTTCTGAGTTACTTCGTTGTCCTGAACTGACCAGAGAAGTTAAGACCTTATCTAAACCAAAGAAACAAAAAACAGAAACAAAAACCTGAAACCAACTTAGCTGGAACAGCTTTCCCCATTGTCAACTAATACTTTTGAGTCTGGAGGAGGTAGTGATCCCTTCTCCATCGTCATCAAGAATATGACACAATAATTTCATTGCTTATTTATGGCACTCGCAATGGGTTGGAGTGGGTGGGTGGCAGGAGGTGGGTAATATTTATTACCCAATTAATAGTTGAGTAATATTTAAATATTAAATTACTGAGTAAGTCTTTGCATATATTTTCATGCTTACTTTTGCCTTATTATTGGTCAGTTGTTCACCTGTAATGAGCAAGCAGTCTTTGTTTCTTCTTACTTTACAATATATAGCACTGAGATCACCTCCCACAGCTGTGTTTGAACCTTGTAGTCCTCTGCCATCTTCTCTCTCCCTGGGGAGTTTTCCTAGTGTTCCAAGTACTCCACTGCTGAAATGCAGGATCATTTTCCATCCATCTCTCTCCCTCTCCAGCTAAGTAGAAACATTCCCTCCATTTTTACTGAGTTTTAACACCATCCCTGGATTTCCTATGCACAAGTTCCAATACTGAACTTTGGTAGTCTTGTAGGCTCTTGGCTCAGTTGCATCTGCACTGTAGGCTCATCTGCCAACTCCTACTGCCCTTCAAACACCATTTAATTCAGTGGTCCCTTTTCTATTTACAGTCTTGCATCAAATACACCCTTTGTTGCTGTTTTATAGCCTCTGATCCCTCCTAGTGCCAATGTGGTACACTTGTTGAGCGATCCTGTCAGTCAATGCTGGTTCATTACAAAGTGGGTGTTGCACTAACCCCACACTTCCATATGGCCTTATGATATTATTGTAATTGCATTTCCTTCTACAGTAGGCAAAATGAAACACATGCTGTGAAATTGGCTGTGCTTTATGTTGGTTCCCAAGACAGACTTTAAAAGAAAATGAATGAGGTCCTTGTAGAATCCTTTCCACCAATGGTTCTTTCTTCAAATGGGGCTTCCTAGTACTATGTCTTGGTAAATTTATACAAAAGAGTACCTTCTGGGCCTTGTTTGTATGTCTTTAGACCTTATTGGTGTTAGACATTAGGTAGAGACTGAAATAAAACAGCAGGGTATACTGAAATTTGTGGGAAATTGAGGATACAAGTAAGGGAACAGATGTAGATGGGTTTTTTGTTTGTTTGTTATTTCTACCGAGAAACAACTTTTGGTCAGGCACTAATTATTTTAATTCATGTTCTGTTATTTACACTTATTTATTTGTGTGTGTGTGTGTGTGTGTGTGTGTGTGTGTATGTGTGTGTGTGTGTGTGTGTGTGTGTGTGTATGAATGCATGCCACATGGAGACCAGAAAAAAAAAACTTACAGGAGTTGAGTCTTTTCTATTATGTTGGGGGTATTGAACTCTGGGCATCAGACTCGACATCAAGCACCTTTTCCTGCTGAACTATCTTGCTATCCTATGTTCTGCTATTTAAATATGGCAACAGACTTTTAAGTCAGTTATTAATAATTCAAACCTTCCAGTTTATTTTCATAGTTGCTATTTTTTAGTATTTGATACCTAGGACATGAATTTATAAAACCTGAAAATATGAATTCAAATTGTTGCTTTTTCCTGGATGAAAGAAACATCTCACTGTCATACTTTTCTGGAAAATATGGTAATGGTAAGGTGCTTTTAATGGGGTTGGAGAATCTGATAAGCTCTAGATGAGGTGTCCATTGCCATGAGTATGGACACTCAGCGGATGCTTGTGGGTAATAGACATGATAAATCCCTTGATTACTTGATTATGTTGATGGTTACACACACCCATGCACACACACACACACACACATACACTCAACACACACACACACACACACACACACACACACACACACACACACAAATACACACACAGTTCTCCAGAAAGGACCTTTAACAGTAAACCAGGGTTCACTTATGGAGCTCCTATAACACAGAGCATCTGGTGGACATTTGACAGGGAGAAACACATCCTTCAGGAAAGCGCTTAGGTTTCTTGGAATTCAGGAAGAATAGAAGAAAATGTCATTAAAATGAGAAGTCAGAAAAACAGAGAGATGCTTGGTGGTGTATTCTTTGTTAAAATTTGCAACCTAGAGGTTTACATCCACATGGAGACCTCTGAGCTAAAGCACATTCCATGCTGCAACCTGGAAAGCACAGATCTATTTACCCTTTAATCCTAGACCACTGCAGATCAAGTTACCTCTTTGAAATCGTTTTTCCCCCTTTCTGGCCAAGTAAATGAATTGAAATTGATGTACTTAATTGTTTTCTAAATTGCAATTTTTTTCCCCCACAGATGTTTTTTATCAGTGTTGAGTCCAATGGGCTCTGTCAGTCACACGGGGAGATGAAGTCATGTGGTAATAAAAGAGAAGGGGCTAAGGGAGGGAGGGAAATGCCATACAGTATACTGTCTAATTGAAAAATGTGCCACATAAACGCTGGACTGGAATCTCTCCTTCCCCAGGGACTACTCCCAACAAACAATGCAGACATCTTTTGCACTGCAAAGATTAGATCTCTGCACTTTCTCCATTATTAATTCAGGCCAATGCAATAGTTTCCATCCTTTGTCTGTCCTGGGTGAAGTCACCCTACTGGAATTGTGATGCAAAGTAACAAGGTCCCAAAGTTGAAAGTTGAAATGTAGAAGGTAATGACATCAGGCCTGAAGGATGAGGGTTAGGGTAACGTGATGAAGGACAGTATTAGCTTTGTGGAGAGAAGGATGAGAACTAGCAATCATGTCCATGGATGAGTCTGAAAAACAGTTGCTAATGATGACACCACCAGAAATGGAGGGAATCTTGGGGGAGTACAGTCATTGGGGAAGCCAGAAACTCTCAGGCTTAAATGCATGCTAATGAAACCTGGAAACATAAGACATGTAGAACAGGAAGGGAAGGCTACATGTGTTTCTCATAGCTACGGATGTAGGACTGAATCCAAGAGACAGGAAGAGAAGGCAAGAGCTACTGCTTACCCTCAAACAAAGCTAAGAAATAAAAGAACACTGCTGTCTCCAGTCCCTGCCAGGCCAATTGTGGAAAACAGTTAAGAATAGGCTGCAGTAAAGGCAGTGGCCTAGAAAGATCCTTGAGAACTCTTTCTAGTTTACTTACCTTCAACTACATCACTCTTTAGCCCACATCTTAGTGCATTAATCCTTCTAGTTTTCAGGTTCTCAGTAGAGAATCTAACCAGCTGGATAGCAAATGAAAGCCTTTCATCAGCCCAAGAACCTCCTTATATAAGAGGACAAGGCTCTCTTCCCTTGTCTCAGTATCACTGAACAAAAACTCCAGGACCTTAGAGAAGAAATCCAATAAATCACTCATCTTCATTTCCCACTTGCTTAACTTAGCGGTGACTCATTTGAATAAACATACGCCAGCAACTTCTCCAAGTTCTGTGATTGCAATGAACTTATAATGAGTCAATCATTCCTTTGAAATATGAGGATTATTGACTTTATGAAAGACTCATTTTTTTGTAGGGATGTTTGGAGTGGCAAGATTCAAGTTGTATGAGAGTCAACCATTTAGAACACGGGAGCTTTGGGCGGGGGGGTCACATGGTGCCGAAGAACAGATCACTTTGTCTGGGATCTCAAATGTAACTTGAATATTTTATTTGTCATCATTCTTCTTTAAATAACCATCTGTCTATTTCCCTTCTCACGATCATTACCACCATCATTGCTTTCTCTCCCTTATTTTCCTTATAGCCCCCTCTTTCCTCTGTCAAATGCTGCCTCCTTTTTCTTGTTGGTCTATTCTTTTTCATCCACTGCTGCTTGCCCTCCTCTGGATTTTTTCTTTCCTTTCTCCCCTCTTTAATGCTCCTTCTTCACTTCCTCCAGTGCCCCACCCCCCATGTTTTTTTTGGGGGGTACCATACTCTGTGCTAAGGTTCAGGGATGCAGATTCTCATTTCATCTTTGTAGCAGACCTAGATACTGATTTTAAGTGAGAAAATGAAGTGCTATTGAAAATAGCTTACCTAATCACATGGCTCGTAAACAGACTCTGAGTCTTTCTGGCCCCAAATGCATGCTTTAAATCAAAGTCTCTCTAAGAAGGGATGATAATTATGGGTAAGGACGTGAAGAACAAAACAGAGTTACAATTAAACTTAACTTGGTGATTTCAGAGACTGAAGCAAATTTTGCTTGTGAAAATTGAAGTTAGCTGGCATAGGATCATCATAACATTTAGTAATCAAACAATTTAAAGAGAACAAAATAAGGTTTAATAGAAGTCTGGTCTGCAAGGAAGAAATAAGATAGGGGTGTAATGCTCTGAGATATAGCAAAGCCTTTGTAATAAATCATTGTTTATTAGACATATTTATTTGACATCACTGGGGCTGTTCAAGGATGAATAAATGTGCTGTTGCAAAGGGCTCTGCATGCCTTGCAAAATGCATATTTGTGTTAGTTAGAATCAGCTATCCTGTGAAAGAAGGCAGAATTACACTAGCTTTGTGCTTTCCAAAAAAAGAAAGAAAGAAAGAAAGAAAGAGAGAAAGAAAGAAAAAAAAAAAACTAGAGATAGATTGTCCCAGTGCAAAGCAACGGAGACTCAGTGGCGTCATCAAGACTTGCATTCTTTCTGCTTTACCGTTTTCAGCACATTGGCTTTTGTTCCTTAGGCATATATCTCCTTACGCTAGAGGCCTGAGGCAATCGCTATCATTGCATACTCATCAAATTACATTTGGAGACAGAGGGGCAAGTTTTTCATTGTGAAGTTCTGTGCTTTTCTTTCCTTCTTTCTGTCTGTCTTATTTTCCTTCTTTCTGTCTGTCTTATTTTCATTCTTTCTTTCTTCCTTCCTTCCTTCCTTCCTTCCTTCCTTCCTTCCTTCCTTCCTTTCTTTCTTTCTTTCTTTTTTTTTTTTGAGACAGGGTTTCTCTGTGCAGCTTTGCGCCTTTCCTGGAACTCACTTGGTAGCCCAGGCTGGCCTTGAACTCACAGAGATCCGCCTGCCTCTGCTTCCCGAGTGCTGGGATTAAAGGCGTGCGCCACCACTTCCCGGCCTTCCTTCCTTTCTTCCTTCCTTTCTTTCTTTCTTTCTTTCTTTCTTTCTTTCTTTCTTTCTTTCTT
>CABHPP010141532.1:0-39812 GCA_902168425.1 Peromyscus attwateri
ACTGGTCATTAATATATCTTAATATCAATGGAATTAATTCACCTATAAAAAGACACAGGCTTACAGAATGGATACGAAAGCAGGACCCATCTTTCTGCTGCATACAAGAAACACACGTCAAATTCAAAGATAGACACTATCTAAGAATAAAAGGCTAGGAAAAGGCTTTACAATCAAATGGTCTTAAGAAGCAAGAGGTTGTAGCCATCCTAATATCCAGAAAAATAGACTTCAAACTAAAATCAATCAAAAGAGATCAAGAAGGGCATTACATGCTTATTGCAGGAAAGATCCACCGAGATGAAGTTTCAATTCAGAACATTTATGCCCCAAACACAAGGGCACCCACATATGTAAAAGCAACATTACTAAAGCTTATACCACATATAAAACCCCACACATTAATAGTGGGAGACATCAACACCCCACTTTCACCACTGGACAGATCTCCCAAAACAAAACTTAACAGAGAAATAAAGTACTTAACTGATGTTATGACTCAAATGGACTTAATCGATATTTACAGAACATTCCATCCTAACAAAAAAGAATATACCTTCTTCTCAGCACCCCATGGAACCTTGTCTAAATCGACCACATACTTGGCCACTAAGGAAATCTCAACAGATACAAAACAATTGGAATAACCTCCTGCGTTCTATCAGACCACCATGGTTTAAAGTTAGATTTCAACAACAACAAAAGCTACAGAAAACCTACAATCTCATGGAAACTGAATAATGCTCAACTGATTCACCAGTGGGTTAAGGAAGAAATAAAGAAAGAAATTAAAGACTTCCTAGAGATCAATGAAAATGAAGGCACCACATACCCAAACTTATGGGACACTATGAAAGCACTGCTAAGAGGGAAATTCATAGCACTAAATGCCCACATAAAGAAGTTGGAGAAATCTCACACTAGTGACTTAACAGCACACCTGAAAGCTCTAGAACAAGAAGAAGCAAAGTCTCCCAGGAAGAAAAGAAGCCAGGAAATCATCAAATTGCGAGCTGAAATCAATAAAATAGAAACAACGAGAACAATACAAAAAAATTAATGAAAGAAAGAGTTGGTTCTTTGAGAAAATCAACAAGATAGACAAGCCCTTATCCAAACTAACCAAAAGACAGAGAGAGAGCATCCAAATTAACAAAATCAGAAATGAAAAGGGGGACATAACAATAGACAATGAGGAAATCCAGAGAATCATCAGGTCATATTTCAAAAACCTCTACTCTACAAAACTGGAAAATCTAAAAGAAATGGATAATTTTCTGAATAGGTACCACATTCCTAAGTTAAATCAAGACCAGATAAACTATTTAAATAGTCCAATAAACCCTAAGGAAATAGAATCAGACATTAAAAGTCTCCCAACCAAAAAAATCCCAGGACCAGAGGGTTTCATCACAGAATTCTACCAGATCTTCAAAGAAGAGTTAACACCAATATTCTTTAAATTGATCCACACAATAGAAACAGAAGGAACATTACCATACTCCTTCTATGAGGGTACAATTTCCCTGATTCCTAAACCAAACAAGGATGCAACAAAGAAAGAGAACTACAGACCGATCTCCCTCATGAAGATTGATGCAAAAATACTCAATAAAATACTGGCAAACAGACTCCAAGAACACATCAAAACAATTATCCACCATGACTAAGTAGGCTTCATCCCAGGGATGCAAGGATGGTTCAACATACGAAAGTCCATCAATGTAATACACCATATAAACAAACTCAAAGAAAAAAACCACATGATCATCTCACTAGATGCAGAAAAGGCATTTGACAAAATCCAACACCCCTTCATGATAAAGGTCTTGGAGTGATCAGGAATACAGGGAACATACCTAAACATAGTAAAAGCAATTTACAGCAAGCCAACAGCCAACATCAAATTAAATGGAGAGAAACTCAAACCAATTCCACTAAAATCAGGAATGAGGCAAGGCTGTCTGCTCACCCCATACTTATTCAATATAGTACTTGAAGTTCTAGCCAGAGCAATAAGACAACATAAGGAGATTAAGGGGATAGAAATTGGAAAGGAAGAAGTCAAGTTTTCCCTATTTGCAGATGACATGATAGTATACTTGAGTGACCCCAAAGATTCAACCAAGGAACTGATACAGCTTATAAACACCTTCAGCAACATAGCAGGATACAAGATCAACTCAAAAAATCAGTAGCTCTCCTATATATAATTGACAAACAGGCTGAGAAGGAAATAAGAGATACATCACCCTTTACAATAGACACAAATGTTATAAAATACCTTGGGGTAACACTAACCAAGCAAGTGAAGTACCTATGTGACAAGAACTTTAAGTCTCTGAAAAAAGAAATTGAAGATGTCAGAAAATGGAAAGATTTACCATGATCGTGGATAGGCAGGATTAACATAGTAAAAATGGCAATCTTACCAAAAGCAATCTACAGATTCAATGCAATCCCCATCAAAATACCAACACAATTCTTCACAGACCTGGAAAGAATAATACTCAACTTCATATGGAAAAAAAAAAAACTGGGATAGCCAAAAGAATCCTGTACAATAAAACAACCTCTGGAGGCATCACGATCCCTGACCTCAAGCTCTACTAAGAGCTACAGTCATAAAAACAGCTTGGTACTGGCATAAAAACCGACATGTGGACCTATGGAATCGAATTGAAGACCCTGACATTAATCCACACACCTATGAACATATAATTTTTGACAAAGAAGCCAAAACTGTACAATGGAAAAAAGAAAGCATCTTCAACAAATGGTGATGGAATAACTGGATATCAACGTGTATAAGGCAGCAAATAGATCCATATCTGTCACCATGCACAAAACTTAAGTCCAAGTGCATCAAAGACCTCAACATAAATCCAGCTACTCTAAACCTGATAGAAGAGAAAGTAGTAAGTAGTTTTGAACGCATTGGCATAGGAGATCACTTTCTAAATATAACACCAGTAGCACAGACACTGAGAGAAACAATCAATCAGTGGGACCTCTTGAAACTGAGAAGCTTTTGTAGAGCAAAGGATATGGTCAACAAGGCAATGGGAAAAGGTCTTCACTAACCCCACATCTAACAGAGGACTGATATCCAGAATATATAAGGAACTCAAGAAATTAGACATCAAAATGCCCAACAGTCCAGTTAAGAAATGGGCTATAGAACTAAACAGAAAATTCTCAACAGAGGAAACTCAAATGGCTGAAAGACATTTAAGGAATTGCTCAACATCCCTAATCATCAGGGAAATGCAAACCAAAACGACTCTGAGATACCACCTTACACCTGTCAGAATGGCTAAGATCAAAAACACTGAAGACAGCTTATGCTGGAGAGGATGTGGAGCTAGGGGAACTCTCCTCCACTGCTGGTGGGAATGCAAGCATGTACAACCACTTTGGAAATAAATATGGCACTGACTTAGAAGAATGGGAATCAATCTCCCCCAAGATCCAGCTATACCACTCTTGGGCATATACACAAGGAATGCTCAATCATACCACAAGGGCACTTGCTCAGCTATGTTCATAGCAGCATTATTTGTCATAGCCAGAACCTGGAAACAACCTAGATGCCCTTAAACTGAAGAATGGATAAATAAACTGTGGTACATATACACAATGGAATACTACTCAGCAGAGAAAAACAATGACATCATGAGGTTTGCAGGCAAATGGATGGATCTAGAAAAAATCATCCTGAGTGAGGTAACCCAGACTCAGAAAGAAAAACATGGTATGTACTCACTCATAGGAGGATAATAGATGTATAGCAGGGATGACTGGACAGCTACTCACAACTCCAGGGAGGCTACCTAGAGAACAGGACCCTGGGAAAGACACAGGGATTGCCCAATGACAGAGAAATGGATGAGATCTACATGAACAACCTGGACATGAGTGGGGGTAATGAAGGGCAAATGTCGAGGGAAAGAGAGCTTGGGGGAGTGGGAGATCCCAGCTGGATCAAGAACAGAGCAGGAGAACAAGGAATAAGAGACCATGGTAAATGGAGACCACATGAGAAAAGGAAGAAGCAGAGTGCTAGAGAGGTCCACAGAAATCCACAAGGATACCTCCACAATAGACTACTGGCAATGGTCGAGAGACAGCCCAAAAGGACCTACTCTGGTGATAGGATGGCCAAACACTCTAATTGTTGTGCTAGAAACCTCATCCAATGACTGAGGGAACTGGATGCAGAGATCCATGGCCAGGCCCCAGGTGGAGCTCCAGGAGTCCAATTGGTGAGAAAGAGGAGGGTTTGTATGAGTGAGAATTGTTGAGACCAAGGTTGGATAAAGCACAGGGACAAATAGCCAAATGAATGGAAACACATGAACTATGAACCAATAGCTGAGGAGCCCCCAACTGGATCAGGCCCTCTGGAGAAGTGAGACAGTTGATTAGCTTGATCTGTTTGGGAGGCATCCAGGCTGTGGGATTGGGACCTGTCCTCAGTGCATGAGCTGGCTGTTTGCAACCTTGGGCTTATGCAGGGACACTTGTCTCACCCTGGGAGGAGGGAACTGGACCTGCCTAGACTGAATCTACCAAGTTGATCTCAGTCCTCAGGGATTCTTTGCCATGGAGGAAATGGTAATGAGGGATGGGCTGGGGGGAAGATGGGGGGACAGGAGGGGGATTCTGTGGCTGATATGTAAAATTAAATTAAAGTATAAAATAAAATTTTAAAAAATCAAACAAACATGAAAAAAAAACTATTCAAGACCTGAAAATAGAAATGGAAGCAATAGAAAAAACATAAACTGAGGAAATTCAGGAAATGGGAAATCTGGGTAAGTAAACAGGAACTACAAATGCAAGCATCACCGACAGAACAAAGGAAATGGAAGAGAGAGTCTCAGGCATTGAAGACATGGTAGAAGAAATAGATTCATCAATCAAGAAAATGTTAAATCTCAAAAACTCCTAATGCAAAACATCCAGGATTTGTGGAACACCAGAAAAGACCAAATCTAAGAATAATAGGAATAAAAGAAGGAGAAGAATCCCATTTCAAAAACCCAGAAAATACATTTAACACATATTGTAAGAAAATTTTGCTAACTTAAATTAGGACACGTGACCTTTAAGGGTACAAGAAGCTTGTAGAACACCAAATAGATTGGACCAGAAAAGAAACTCCTCCTTGGCACATAATAATCAAAATACTAAACATGCAGAACAAAGAGTATGAAAAGTCTCAAGGGATAAAGGCCAAGTAACATATAAAGGTAGACCTTTTAGAACTACACCAGGCTATTCAATGTAGACTCTAAAATACAGAAGAGTCTTTACAGATGTTATCTAAACTCTAAGAAACCATGAATACCAGCCCAGACTACTATACCCAGCAAATTTTCAATCATTATAGATGGAGAAAACAAGATGTTTCATGACAAAGTCAAAATAAATCAAGAGCTATCCACTAATCCAGCCCTATAGAAGGTAATAGAAGGAAAACCCCAATCCAAGGAAGCTAACTATACCCACAAAATCTCAGGCAATAATCTCACACCAGCAAAATCCAAAGAAAGGAAACACACACACACACACACACACACACACACACACACACACACACACAAACCAGCACCACCCACAATAACAAGTTAACAGGAATTAACTATCACTGGTCATAATATCTCTCAATATCAATCGACTGAATTTTCCAATAAAATAACACAGGTTAACAAAATGGATACAAAAGAGGATCCATTCTTCTGTTGCATACAAGAAACATACCTTATCAGCAAAAATGGACATTACATCAGCGTAAAAGGTTGGAAAAAGATTTTCTGGGCCATTGGACCTAAGAAGCAAGCTAGTGTAGCTATTATAATACCTAAAAAAATAGACTTCAAACCAAGATTAATCAAAAGAGATGGAGAAGGACATGTCATGCTCATTAAATGAAAAATCCACTTGAGTGAAGTCTCAATTCTGAACTCTATGCCAAAATTCAAGAAGACCCACATTTGCAACAGAAACATTACTAAAGTTTAAAGTCACACATTGAACCTCAAACATTGATAGTGGGAGACTTCAACACCTAACTCTCAATAATGGACAGGTCATGCAGACAGTAACTAAACAGAGAAATAACAGACATTATGAACCTAACTGATATCTACAGAACATTTCACCCAAGCACAAAAGAATATTCCTTATCAGCATCTCATGGAGCCTTCTGAAAAACTGTCCATATATTTACTCACAAAGCAATATATAAAAGAAAATTGAAATAACACACTGTATCTTACCAGACCACCATGGAATGAAGCTGGGTTTTAACAACAACAGAAACAACAGAAAGCCTACAAACTCATAAAAACAAAACAGAATTTGGAATCTCTGCAGAATTATGACTGGGGCGTCAAGGAAGCAATAAAGAAAGAAATTAAAGACTTCATAGAATACAATTGAAATGAATGAACAACATGCCCAATCATATGGGACACAGTAATAGCATTGCTAAGAGGAAAGTTCATAGCTCTAAGTGTCTTCATAAAGAAATTAGAGAGATCTCATTCTAGTCACTTAAGAGCACATCTGAAAGATGCAGAGTAAAAAGAGTCAGGCACACCCAAGAGGAGTAGAAGGCAGTTAATAATCAAACATGGGGCTAAAATCATTAAAATAGAAACAAACAGAACACTTCAAAGAATCAAGGAAACAGTTTGTTCTTTATGAAATTCAACAAGATAGACAAACTTTTATCAAAACTAACTAAAATAGAGGAAGAATATTCAAATTAACAAATTCAGAAACAAAGTGGGTGGCATAAAAACCAGACATCAAGGAAATTCAAAGAATTCTTACATCATACTACAAAAACACATTCTCAAAAAAAAAACTGGAAAATTTAAAAGAAATGTACATACCATGTTTGTCTTTCTGAGTCTGGGTTACCTCACTCAGGATGATTTTTTCTAGATCCATCCATTTGCCTGCAAACCTCATGATATCATTGGTTTTCTCTGCTGAGTAGTATTCCATTGTGTATATGTACCACAGTTTATTTATCCATTCTTCAGTTGAAGTGCATCTAGGTTGTTTCCAGGTTCTGGCTATGACAAACAATGCTGCTATGAACATAGCTGAGCAAGTGCCCTTGTGGTATGATTGAGCATTCCTTGGGTATATGCCCAAGAGTGGTATAGCTGGATCTTGGAGGAGATTGATTCCCAATTTCACTCATAGGAGGATACTAGATGTGGAGAAAGGACGACTGGTCTGCTACTCACATCACCAGGGAGGCTACCTGGAAAACGACCCCAAGAAAGACACGGGGATTGTCCATTGACGGAGAAATGGATGAGCTCTTCATGAACAGCCTGGACATAAGTGGGGGAAATGAAGGGCGAGGGTCGAGGGAAAGAGAGCTTGGGGGAGCGGGAGACCCCAGCTGGATCAAGAACAGAGAGGGTGAACAAGGAATAGGAGACCATGATAAATGAAGACCACATGAGAATAGGAAGAAGCAGAGTGCTAGAGAGGCCCACAGAAATCCACAAAGATAACCCCACAATAGACTGCTGGCAATGGTCGAAAGACAGCCTGAACTGACCCACTCTGGTGATGGGATGGCCAAACACCCTAACTGTCGTGCTAGAAACCCCATCCAACGACTGAGGGATCTGGAAGCAGAGATCCACTGCTAGGCCCCGGGTGGAGCTCCGGGCTTCCAATTAGCGAGAAAGAGGAGGGTCTATATGAGCGAGAATTGTTGAGACCATGGTTGGATAAAGTACAGGGACAAATAGCCAAATGAATGGAAACACATGAATTATGAACCAATGGCTGAGGGGCCCCCAACTGGATCAGGCCCTCTGAATGGGTGAGACAGTTGATTGGCTTGATCTGTTTGGGAGGCATCCAGGCAGTGGGACTAGGTCCTGTGCTCATTGCATGAGTTGACTGTTTGAAACCTGGGGCTTATGCAGGGTCTCTTGGCTCGGCCTGGGAGGAGGGTACTGGCCCTGCCTGGACTGAGTCTACCAGGTTGATCTCAGTCCTTGGGGGAGGCTTTGCCCTGGAGGAGGTGGAAATGGGGGATGGGCTGGGGGGAAGGAGAGGGGGGCAGGAGGGAGGAGAATAAGGGAATCCGTGGCTGATATGTAGAACTGAATGGTATTGTAAAATAAAATAAAATAAAAAGAAATGTACAATTATTTTCTCCATAGAAACCACTTATCAAAGTTAAACCATCACGGAAACACTTTAAATATATCTATAACACCAAGGAAGCAGAAGAAGTAATTAAAAGTCTCCCCGTTGGAACAAAAACAACAAACAAGGAAACCAAAACAAACAAACAAACAAAAAATAACACCCAGGGCAGACAGTTTTCCAATACAATTCTATCATACTTTCAAAGAAGAGCAAATACAAATACTTCTCAGATTATTCCACAAAATAGAAACAGAAGAAACATTGCCAAATTCATTTTATGAGGCCACACTCAATCTAACAACCAAACCATAAAGACTCAACAAAGAAAGAGAATTATAAACCAATTTCCCTAGAAATATGGAAGCAAAAATACTCAATAAAATGCTCACAAACTGAATCCAAAAAAAAAAAAACATCAAAAAAATCATCCAGCACAATCAAGTTGGCTTTATCCCACAGATGCAGAGAAGGTTCAACATATGAAAATCTGTCAATGTAATCCACCATATTAAAAAAAAAAAAACCGAAAGGAAAAGAAACATGATCATCTCATTAGATCCTTAAAAAGCCTTTGACAAAATCCAACACCCCCTCATGATAAAAGTCTTGGAGACAGCAAGGATAGAAGGGACATACCTAAACATAATAAAGGCAATTTACCTCCAGCCTATATCCAACATTAAATTAAGTGGAGAGAAACTCAAAAGTATTCCACTAAAATTAGGAACAACGCAAGGCTGTCAACTCTCTCCATATTTATTCAATACTTGAAGTTCTAGCTCGAGCAACAAAACAAATTAAGAAGATTGAGAAGTACAAATTGAGATGGAAGAAGTCAAAGTATAGCTATTTGTAGATGATATGATAATATACGTTAGTGTCCCCAAACACTCTTCCAGGGAACTCCTATATCTGATAAATGCCTTCACTGAAGTGTCTGGATACAAAATTAACTTAAAAAATAGTCCTATATACAAACCATACCCTTGAGTAGAAATCAGGGAAACAACACCCTTCACAATAGCCACAAATACTATAAGATATATTAGTGTCACTCTAAGGAAGCAAGTGAAAGACCTACATGACAAGGACTTCAAGTCTTTGAAGAAAGAAATTGGAAAAGATATCAGAAGTTGGAAATATTTTCCATGCTCATGGATTGGTAGGATTAACCTGGGCTCAGAGGAGCTCACAGAGACTGAACAGACAACTAGGGAGCCTGCATGGGACTGACCTAGGCTTTCTGCATATATGTTACAATTGTGTAACTTGGTCTTCTTGTGGGACTCCTAACAGTGCAAGAAGGGACTGTGTCTGATTCCATTACCTGCTTTTGGAACCTCTTTTCTCCTTGTGCAGTCTTAATAGGAAAGGAGGTGCCTAGTCTTACTGCATCTTGATATACCACAGCTGCCAGATATCCACAGGAGGTCAGCCTTTTTCTGAAGAGAAACAAAAGAGGAGGAATGGATAGGGGGAAGGGAGAGAAAAAGTGGGGGAGGAACTTGGAGGAGAGGAGGGAGGGGAAACTGAGGTTGGGTATAAAAACAAAAAAATAAATAAATGAACAAAAACACAAAAAGGAAATTGATTACAGTAAGTATAGTAAAAAAATTATAAACATATTGAGAAATTCCAGTTACTTACCACGTTAATTTTTCTTCTGATGCTACACAAGCTCTATACAGAATTAGTAGGTATATATATTGCAAGATTATAACATATGATTTATAGTATAATATTTTTTATTAATTTAAAAGAGTGCACATCTGATCTTCGTTCCTTGGGAAAAAGAAAAATACAAGGAGTTTACTGTATTTGGCCAGTATAATTTTACAAACTGAATAGAAAGTTTATTTATTTCTAAATTATTTTATTGCTAAAAAAGTACATTGAGAATCTCAAATGGCTGAAAGGCTCAACATCCTTAGTCATCAGGGAAATGCAAATCAAAACAACTCTGAGATACCATCTTACACCTGTCAGAGTGGCTAAGATCAAAAACAGTGAAGACAGCTTATGTTGGAGAGGATGTGGAGCAAGGGGAACACTGCTCCACTGTTTGTGGGAATGAAAACTTGTACAGCCACAGGAATTCTCAATCTTACCACAAGGACACATGTTCAACTATGTTCATATCAGCATTATTCATAATAGCGAGAACCTGGAAACAACCTAGATGCCCCTCAACTGAAGAATGGATAAAGAAAATATGGCACAAATACGAAATGGAGTACTACTCAGTAGTAAAAAAGCAATGATATCATGAAATTTGCAGGCAAATGGATGGAACTAGAAAATATCATCTTGAGTGAGATAACCCAGACTCAGAAGCACAAACATAGTATGTACTCACTCATAAGTGGATACTAAATGTGAGGGAAGGGATGGCCAGACTGAAACCCACAACTCCAGAGAGGCTAGCTAACAGGAAAAGACCCTGGGAGGGACACACGGGTGACTCTGTGAAGGAGAAGTGGATGAGATCTACGTGAGCAGACTGGGTGTGGGGGGTGGCAGAGGGTGAGGAGTGGGGCATGAGAACATAGGGAAATGGGAGGGTCAAGCTGGAACAGGGACAGAGTGGGAGGTCAGGGAGGAAGATACCATGATAGATGAGGACATCATGGGAATAGGAAGAGGCAGGGTTCTGGGGAAGCTCTCAGGAATACACATGGTTGACCCCACCTTGGTCTGCTGGCAGTGGTCCAGAGGGTGCCTGGACTGGTCTACTCTGGTGACCGGTCTAGCAAATAACCTAACCGTCATCATAGAGCATTTGTCCAGTGACTGATGGAGGCAGATGCAGAGATCCATGGCCAGGCACCAGGCTGAGCTCCGGGAATACAATTGATGAGAGAGAGGAGAGATACTACAGGTGAGGGACGTGGAGATCATGATGGGAGGACATGCAGAGATGACCGGCCACACTAGTGGAAGCCCATGAACGGTGGACTGGTGGCTATGGAGCCCCCATGGGACTGGACTAGGCCATCTAGATACAGAAGATGGCTGTTTGGCTAGAACTGTTTGGGGAACACCCAGGCAGGAGGATTGGGATCTGTTCCTGGTCTATGGGCAGGTTTCTGGGAATCCAGTGCCTGAGGTATGATGCCTTGCACAGCCTTGGTGCAGTAGGAAGGGGCTTGGACCTGCCTAGGCTTAGTATACTGGGCTCTGCTGACTCCCCATGGGAGACCTCGATTTGGGGGTTGTGGGGATGCAGGGTGGCTTGGGAAAGAGGGCTGGGAGGTGGGAGGAGGGAGGATGGAGGACGGAGGATCTGTGGATAGTATGTGGAGTGAGTAGAAAATTTCTTAATAAAGAAAAATGAAAAAAAAGAAAGAAACTAAACCAAGCTAAGGCCAGGCATTCATAAGTAATAATAATTAAAAAAAAAAAGTGCAACGCGCTGGGCAGTGGTGGTGCATGCCTTTAATCCCAGAACTCGGAAGGCAGAGCCAGGTGGATCTCTGTGAGTTCAAGGCCAGCCTGGGCTACCAAGTGAGTTCCAGGAAAGGTGCAAAGCTACACAGAGAAACTCTGTCTCAAAAAACTAAAAAAAAACAAAAAACAAAAAAAAAATTGAATCATGGATTCTATTCCAAATATGAGTTAAAGAATTAATTTGAGGATAGGCTCAAAAACAAAAATAGAAGAATCATTTTGAAATTTAAATTAGAACTTTATGTTTTATACATTTTGCAATTAGTTATTTAATTTTTAAGATTAAAACCAAATGTTATTTTAGTTGGTACAATAAAGATATACACTAATATTTATACTTTTCCGAGCATATTATGCAAATATATACATGTAACATACAGACACAGACATAGACACAGCAACACACACACACACACACACACACACACACACACATATATGTATATGGCTTTTTTAGAAAGGTGTTATGCAAACAGGCAGCACTAAGTGTAATCATTGAGATGAAAGGGAAATGTGGCTGGGGAGATAAAGACAGAAATGGAAGGGAAGTAATGGGGCTGAACTTGATAAAAACACATTATATACATGTATGAATTAAAATTAAAATTTTTATGTTATTCTACAAGAAAATTATTTCATGTTATTAACCCTGGTAACTGATACTGCTTTTCTTATTAATATAAATGACATTAAATATGGAGATTGTTTTACATTTTCCATGTAGGTCTGATTATGTTACAGGTACCCTTAAAAGAAGTCACCATCTTTTTTGATGAAATAGAAAGGAAACGAAGATGAGAGGAAAGTTAGAGAAATTATAGGTATGCAAACTAATAGACTCACATACTGCCTCTTAGATGAAATGAGCCAACACTAAATTTCAGTCTTGTGAAAACTGAGAAATGAGCTAAACGTAGGTAGATTTCTGATTATTTAATTTGCCTTGTCAAACCACTATTTATAATATCACTTCATTTTATTCATACTTATGTAAATCTCACTATTGAATTATGCCATATATTATCTATATTTTATATTTATATTTAAATAATTAATGTAAGATATATATTCAGATTAAAATGAAACAAAGCATTACTAAACATAAGCCTCTAATATAAAATATGAGTCATAAGAAAACGGCTGAGAAGTGTTCTGCTTCAGGGGAGAGGCATAATATGTCTAGAGCCTTATAAATACTGTCAAACTAAGACAGAGGAATCTATCTTATGAATTATCAGTAAAATATGGACAATTTTTATTTTTAACAAATGTAAGGAACAGTAGTAGACTCATCAATTTGTGAGCCATGGTACAAAATGTTCAATTATTTCTCTTCTGTTAACCATATTCCACTCATCAAGTAATGAGTTGCTCACCAGAGTTCACTTTTTAAATTTTAAAAGTCTACCCATGGGCGTAAGTAGAGGTATTTTATTTTTCCTTACTATAACATTTGTGAAAAAATTCTTCCTAAGTCTTAGAAACCTTATCCCAAATGGATTTTATCTAAAAGAAAGTAAAAACTACCTAGATTCAATAGTCACCTTTCACCAGCACTTCATCAGATATAGGCTACTTTAAAATGATTTTACAGTCTCTACTGTCTGAAGTTTCCTTCTCAGAGGAGTAGTTCATATATGTAGTATCCTTCCATTATCAAATGAATGTTTCTGTTTGATAAACATTTAATTGCATACATTGTATTAACCTATTGATCTTCACACATAATAGTATCTTAAGTCTATGATGCTAATAACAGAAATATTGACTTGTTTGGTCTGAGGTGCAGTCTGGACATCAGATTTTTCAAATGATCCTCTAATTCATGCAATCGAGTCACAAGACTTAGTAGTCACTGATGGAGATTATTTCTGTACAGATTTTATGTTTTAAAAGTTTATAAATTTCCTCTATAGTATCTCAGTGTCTAGGTTTCTAATTATTGTGTTAATAATTCATATTATTTTATTTTATTTTCTGCTATCTTGATCATCTCTGGGAATAATGAGCCATATATATATATATATACATATATATATGTATATATATATGTATATATATATATATATGTGTGTGTGAGTGTGTATATATACCTACACACCCTTTTTTTTTTTTTTTTTGGTTTTTTGAGACAGGGTTTCTCTGTGTAGCTTTGCGCCTTTCCTGGAACTCACTTGGTAGCCCAGGCTGGCCTCGAACTCACAGAGATCCGCCTGGCTCTGCCTCCTGAGTGCTGGGATTAAAGGCGTGCGCCACCACCGCCCGGCCTACACACACTTCTATGTTCTCTATATTTATTTGTAGAATGATAACCAGGATCTTATTGTTTTATGACAAAAATGGGGCAGGAAAATATTAACATTGTAGCTATGTTCCTGATTGACTATTTTATAATTTACTGAAGAATTCTATAATTAATAAGCTCATTTAAATGATTAAGCAACTAATGATTAAAAAAACACTTTAAGTACCTATTATGTGTATGAGTCATTGCTCATCATAATTCAATATTTAAAATGTATTTTCATGTAGTTAGAATACATTAGTTGACCTTGTTCTTTAGATTAAAATGATGTGCTTGAGAAGAAACAATATAAATCTCAAGGGAACCAAATAATTATAAACAAGTTTGAAAATAGTTTAAAATGCCATAATACTAAAAGAAATTGCACACAGTGTCTGAGAGATGGAAAGAATGTCCTAACTTATGTGGATTCACTTCACAGTCAGTAGATTGAAATAATAATGAAATATTGGAACAGAAGGAATTTCTGATGTACTGAATGCTGTATGTAGTGGATGGATAAATCAATTTCACATAAATTCAAATGCATTTGTACAGATATAGAATTGCAGTTTGGTATCTATCAGGGTATTTATAAGATGAATCCTGTTTTCACTACAGCATTTGTTGAAAGTGTTATTCTTCCACCACAATATTAACTTAATTCCCTCGTCAAAACTCAATTGCCTATAAGTGTTTCTAATTATTGTGTCTTTGTCAACCCTCATTTATCTTCCATTTATCTATTTGTTTGTCTTTATGTTAGACACAGGTTCATGATATTAGGTCTCAGATCTAGGTGTGTGTATCCTCCAATTTTCTTGCTTGTTTTCAAGACTATTTGTTTTATTTTAGGTCCCTTCATTTTCCATATAAATTCTAGAGTAAACTTCTCAGTCCTTAGAAGTCAGTGAAGGTTTTGACATGGTTTGCATTAAATATATAGTTCAATTATGGGAGTGATTCCTATTGTAAACAAGTAAAATTAATATATGCTTAACCATTTTAACTGTACACTTTACTTGTATTTAGATCTTTACCATGTTGAAAAACTTTAACATCTACATGGGGGTCAAAATGTTTTCATTATTTAGCAGAATGAACCATTTAAATGATGATCTACCACTTCCCCACTTGATCATGTGGTAACCCTTCATCTGTTTTTGATTTTTCCATATTTTCCTACTATGAGTGCATCGTAAAATGTCTTAGAAAGGATAGAAATGTATCTCAGTACCAAAACATTTGCCCTTTATGTGTAAGGCCCTAAAATTGATAAGAAACTTTGCAAATCAATTATATTGATTCAGTTTATATAATTTTTGCAATTGTTTCTGGCTTTTTTTTCATTTTGCACATTTCAAAGTTCATATCATCTGTAACATATATTAATATTTATTTTTCTTGAGACAGGCTCTCACTTTATAGTCATGACTGTCCTGGCCAATTTGATATATAGACTAGGCTGTGATTGAACCTACAGAGATCTGCCTACCTCTGTCTCCTGGGATTAAATGTGTACATTGAATTTTTGTGGTTGAGTAATATTTAATTTTTATATACACATTCCATAATTGATTTTTATTACTTTTTATATTTTCCACTCTACAGTTATATGGTACTTATGCTCATTTCTGGGGCATATTAATGCTCATTTTTGGGGTATAGTACTATAATTTGAAACACATTTCCAGTCTGTAATGGTCAAATTAGGATAATTAACATTTATGTCTCTCTATTATTGTTATTATTTATATTATTGGAAGCTTCAATTTCTTTTCTTGTGGTTAATAAGAAAAGCATCTTTGCCTCTATCTACTTTTCATAGCCAATAATGAACTGCATTATTCTCTAGTGGATGGGAGTCAACAATTTTACTTTTCATTAATAAGGGAGAACTTTGAGTATTTGTCTCTTTCTGCCTGGCTTATTGTATTTACAATATCATTTCTGGGTATCATTCATGTTTCCACAAATATGTAGATGTTGTATTTGGTGGCTAGAAGATATTTTATAGGTACCACATTTCAAAAATTCATACATTCATGAACTGAAATATCAATTGGTCCCATACTATGGGTATCATAAAATTTATATTTTTCATGCTAAAATAAATATGAGCATGAATTTATATTTTAATATAATTATTTTATGTTCTTGAAATGTATACTAAGAATTTGGGTTGGATGTTTAGATTTTTTCCTTAATTTTCTGTTTGGAAATAACCTCCATAAGATTTCCCTTAGGCTATTCTAATTTATATGTCATTTTAAGAATTATAATTTCATTTTGCTAGCATTTAAAAATTTAATAAAAGCTTTTCTACTTACATTGTAGAATGGGTTTAGAATTTCTCATATTGAAAATGGTCATAACATCTTCACTTAAAATGCTAACCAGCTTTAATATTATGTAAGTAATGTAATGAATTGTATTTTGGTAATGCTAGGCTTATCAACTTTTATTTTACAGAAACTTACAGCAGTATTTCTAAATAGGCATATCCAAAATGTTTTTGTGTAATGCATAAAAAATTTTCATCAACTTATCTGAGCATTGTGAAGAACTATTATTTAATCTCTATAACTTGAAGCACATTTTAGAAATTATACAGCTAAAATTTTACAACATTATGTTGATCTTTTGATCAACGTATTTTGGATGTATCATCACAGAAAATACTTAGAACTTTAGTTTAAGGAGTTTCTATCACTTAGTTAAACAGTAATATGCTTTTCCATGCTGATCATGTCATCTATGTCTCTGTGAGATATTTGGCATTTCTTGTGTAATAGTAGCACCTGGAATGGTGTGAGCACACCTTTAATCCCAGCACTATGGAGACAGAGGAATGTGTATCTCTTTAAATTCAAGTCCAGTCTGGTCTACATAGTGAGTTTGAGGACTGCCAAGGCTATAGAGACTTTGTCTCAAAAAAGTGTCAATTTTTGTCTTTACCCAGAGAAAACTTCTAAAAAGAAAATCATTTATGTATCTTTTCATTACTCCTTTTTTGTACTAAATGTTGAGTCTATTTTTGTTGAATATAGGAATTATGTGAAGCTCCTTCAAGAACTCAGAAAGAAATGTCACATAGAAACAAGTTTTCTAAATCAAACCAACAGTTCCTTTTCCATTTTTCATGCCTCTTCTTTGCTATCTTTAATTATTCCCAGCCTTCAGACACTGTGTAGATTTCATTTGGAGTCTCATCAGGGGCCATTTTTCACTCCCCAGGAAACCTTACCATTTCAGTAGGAAAATGCCTTCTTTCCAGTCAAAGCTATCAGAGAAACATCCTTTTATTTCTTCTTTGTCTCAATTTGCATGAAAGACATCTTCAGTAGAACAAAGCCCTCTAAAGCAAAATTATTGCTGACCAAGATTTTATTAAAGGTACTTTTTAATATTTTACTGAGTCTCTACTGAAATTATATGATTTTTTTCTTGGCTAAATGGAGCTATCATACGTGAACTATTAATTAAACCATTAGAAATTGAACTAGTCATCTCTTGTTCATCTAAATGTCCATTCCCTTTTTTATATGCTTCTTAGTACATTACTAGGGATTGCACAGTGATGATTACCTTTTCTGTGTTTGTTTAATGAAATGCATTCCTTTAGGTTTAACTGAAATTTTCTAATGGACATTAGACTAAAGTAAGTAAGGAAGAATAGAATTATTATATTTCTACTCCCTTTTTCTGACTACACATGTTCTTTTTTTAGTTTGGGTTACTATTGGTGTGATGAAACACCATCATCTTGGGGACAACAGGATTTATTTCGCTCATGTTGCAGAGTATTATAAACTGCTTGAGGCAGCACAGGTACTGGCTTCCTACAACTAGGAAGGTTGAATGCAGTTCCTGGTCAGGCACCTCTGAATGGGCCGCCAGCTTTAGGTTTGGTTTTTATGATTGGAGAGGAGGTTGAGCCAGCTAAGAACCATGTAGAGGATCCAAGTGTAGCTTAGCAGTTTAAAGTTTGGTCATATGGTCAAAAAAGTCTAAAGGATATGCACTAAAAGAGGTCCACTGGTTCCCCAGGAGATTACACACTGCTATGATGAAGATGGTGATGAAGAGAAGGAAGAAGAAGAAAAAGGAGGCAAACTAAAAACCCTGAGCACCCATCAACAAGTCTGCCTGGACTCACAGGGCAAGGGTGGCCTTTTCTGGATTCTATTAAGGAGGGTGTAAGGACCTCATCAAAAGTACATTTGGAAATTTTCTTAAGGCATTAAATAATTCTGATGATAGCTACCCACTTAAAAAAAAAGAGGTCCAGACAGAAAAACCTATAAGCAGTTTCCAGTGTTAAAATGTGTACAGGCTTAAGAAAGAGAAGAAAATGGGTATAGGCAGTTATTGAAAGAAATAAATATTTTAAAAAATAAAAATAAAATAAAGTCTTTAAACATGTAGGAAATAATAATAATAATAATAATAATAATAATAATAATAAAGCATGTAGACATAGGAAATACACAGGGATTCTGGTTGCTATACAGTACTGTTTTGATTTTGATTTTTTGATTGCTGACAAGCAAAGTACACCTGCTGAGAGAATTAAGAGAGAGACTGTTGAAATAAACCATCTGTTTAAATAAACCAACCTATATACTTTAGGAATGCCTTAACTTTAAAATGGAAGTCAAAAATGTAAAATGGAACTTAAAAGATGCATTATTTCAGAGAAGAAGTTTTGCTTTTGTTTCCATTGGAAACAAGAGGCTGTGGATTCATTTCAGGTAAATGTGAATCAAGTTTTCAAGATCATACAGAGATATATTTTAGATAAGTAAGTGATCTTCAAACACATCAAAGACATATAGAATATGGCATTAATATTTTGTTAACTTAGGGCTTTTCATGACAATGTGATACATCTGCTCCTGGCAGCAACAATTTACTTAAGAGAATATGATAAGCATCGACAAAACTCCATAAAAGTTTGATTTCCTTGTGGCAAGGCTAGTCAAGAAACTGCTTTTGACTTGATTGCTTGACTGTGCTGTGAAGACTGGACATGCAGAACCCATAGGAAAGTGATTGCTGAACTTTGCCAAAGCAAGGCAGAATAGGCCTTTGAGATTCCTGTTTCACAAAAGAGTCTGCCGGAAAATATAGGACACAGAGGAAAGCAACTGATGAAATAATGCAAGGCAGGACAGTCCTTCAAACTTACTGGTTCACTGAAAAGTCTTCCAGATGCTCTTGGTGTGTAGGCTGAAGACGGATACCCCAACATTGCAGAGGAAATTTGGGTGACTGTTCAGGCAGCAAAATGTCTATGTTGTTAGGTAATATTAATTCTTTCTGGGGTCTTTGATGAAATTAAAGACTAAGCAATTAGAGTTTCAGTTTTCCTTAGTTATGATAGAAAGTAAATTAGGTATAAAACTTTGGTGTCCCTAAGATGGGATGGATGGTGGAGTGTTTTCTCTGAATTTGCTAAATGCAAATGGACTGAATGTTGTAAATTACTTGATACCTGCTTTTGTTGTATGCTGTTTTATTATGTTAAAGTTAAAACCTTTCATTTTATTTAGACAAAAAGGGAGGAATATTGTAGAATATTATTTTAAGATGCATTACATTTGTTTATAATCTGGAATTTTTTTTAATGATGCAAAAATGTGTTGCATTCTTTCATGTTGCATTTGTTTAACTCTGTGAAGCTGTATTACTTTGCCTGTCTGAAACACCTTGACTGGTCTAATAAAGAGCTGAATGGCTAATAACAAAGCAGGCCTGGCAAGCAGTGAGAAAACATAGAAGAAGAAATCTGCGAGAAGATCAAGGAAGAAGCAAGAAAAGAAGGAATGAGAGAAGGAGGAAAACATCAGAGGCCAGCCACCTAGCTACACAGCAAGCTATGGAGTATGAATTAATGAAAGGTATATAGAAATAGAGAAAGGTAAATGCCCAAAGGCAAAAGATAGACAGGATAATTTAAGTTTAGAATCACTGGCTAGCAATAAGCAAGCTAAGGCCGGCTTTCTTTTCATAAGAAAGCATAAACCCCTGTGTGTATTTATTTGGGAGATGGGTGGCAGCTCCCCCCCAAAAAAAGCGAAAGAATAAAAAAGAAACCAACAACATGCTCATAGTGTGCTCATAGTTCCATACAGCAGTTCAACATCAAAGGAGATCAGGGCAAACAGGAACCTAGAGGCAGGAGTTTATGCAGAGTCCATGGAGGGGTACTGGCTACTGGCTTGATTCCCATGGCCTGCTCAACCTACTTTCTTATAGAATCCATGACTATCAGCCCAGGGATGGCACCTTCCATAATAGACTGGGCCCTCCCCAATACATCACTAGTTAAGAAAAGTGCCCTATAGGCTTCCCTACAGGTCAATATCAGGGAGGCATCCTCTCAATTGAGGTTCCTCCCCCATGATGAACCTAGGTTGTATCAAATTCACATAAAACTAGCCAGTATAGTTTCTAAGAAGTCTTTTCTTTTGCAGGATATTTCTTCTGAGGGCCTAGCTTTCAGTTTAAATGGCATATATTCATAGTAGTAGCTCATGGTTGCCAGACCTACATGCATTCCTTTAATGCCACTTCTTCTGCTTAGGTATTTTATTCCCCTGTGGTGGTATTGTATTGCCCAAAATATTGTGTATGCTAATAAACTTATCTGGGGTCAGAGAACAGGACAGCCTCAATATTAAAGGTTAGGCAGTGGTAGCACACGCCTTTAATCCTAGCATTCCAGAGGCAGAAATCCATGTGTTCAAGGATACACCCAAGCATGGTGACCAACGCCTTTAATCCCAGAAAGCAAGCCTTCAATCCCAGGGAGTGGTGGTAGAAAGCAGAAAGGTATATAAGGCGTGAGGACCAGAAACTAGAGGCATTTGCCCTGGAGAGGCATTTGCCCTGGAGAGGCATTTGCCCTGGAGAGGCATTTGGCCTGGTTAAGCATTTGGCCTGGTTAAGCATTCAGGCTTATAGCAGCAGTTCAGCTGAGAGTCATTTGGATATGAGGACATAGAGGCTTCCAGTCTGAGGAAGCAAGACCAGCTGAGGGCCCAGCAAGGTGAGGTGGCTGTGGCTTGTTCTGGTTCTCTGATCTTCCAGCTTCACCCCAATACTTGGCTCAGGTTTGATTTCTATTAATAAGAACTTTTAAGACTCATGCTACATTCCCCTATGCCTAAAAATGGCAAGACCATCCAGACAGTAATAATACCCATGTGATGTTGCTTTTTGCCTTTGCATTTTCATGTACTATGATAAAATATTTACATATATACTATTGATCTATTCAATGAGGGCTGTTGATTATTGACAAAAATATTCTAGTTAATAAATTAATAATTAAAATATACTTACCTATCATTTTAGCTCTTTGTATTTTCATAAATCCTTAGCTAAGATTGTATGTTATGATTTTTAATGAGAATATCTTTTCAAAATATTTTCACAAAGTTGTTTCACAATTATATTAATTAGTTATCACCTACACATAAAATAGGTTACTTGCACTAATAATTATAAACCTCAAATATTTAGTTAGTGGCAAAGTGTGATGACTCCTTGTAGAGTAATGTGAATATAAGTTCATATTAAATATATATTCAAGATGTGTTCCATTTCCAAATACTATTTATATGTATATCATTTAGTCAACTTCCAGAAACAGGCTTAGAAAAATGCAGACATTGTATGCAGTGGTAGCTATTCATGTCTAGTTACACCTAGGATTTATTGTTAGGCTCCATTAATGAAATATACAGCAGTTAATATATTTTGCTGATATTTAAGTAATTTTTCTACCATCATTGGGAATTCATTTTTTCCCCACGGTACATGTATATTTCCATGCCAATTAGCTAAACAGTAAATAAGTAATGATCTCAGCAGTTATAAATTTCAGAGATCTTGCATGGTAATGATAAGTCCTGCATGGTTCTGATAGCTGATTTGTTGCAAGGTTTTGGGGACTTTTCCTTCAGAACAAACTTAGTCATGATATAATGAGGTAGAATATTGATAGTATAACTTTAAAATTTGGTTTAGTGTAGGAATGAAATGGTACACTTTTAGTAGTGAGAAAGCAACATTTACTTTTTGCTGCCTGAAGATTGGACAGAATCTATTCTGGAGTTTCATTTTTATCAAAAAGCCCTTACAGTGTACTTAGACAAATTATAGAGTTAAAAGCTTCTTCCAGAGAAAGAAAATCATTAGAAGACAGTTTTTAGCAGTGCTGTTAAATGACTCATGCCATATAAGTTAGTGTTTTTGTCAACTTGACACTAGCTGGAGTAATTAGGAACGAGGGGAAGTCAACTAAGAAAATGCCTCCATAAACTTGGTCTGTGGGTATGTCAATGGACATTTTCTTGAAGTAATAATTGATGTGGGAAAGTATAGCCCACTATGATCAGTTTCACTCCTGGAAATTCATCAGTGGTCTCTATTTCAGTTTCTGCCTTCAGGTTCCAACCTTGACTACCAATTTCCCTTCAGGATAGACTATAACTTTAAGATGAAATCAACTTGTTCCTCTCGAAGTTGCCTTTGGTCATGGTATTTATTACAGCAATAGTATGCAAATTAGGATGAGAGCCATATTAGTATTTTAAAATTTCTTTTTATTTTCAGTTGTAACCGAGGTCTTTATTTATTTCTAAAATATTACCATTAAGAAGGAAGACTACAAGTACAAACAAGGGTCTAGGAAATCAGCATAAACCTGTGAAGTTAAGCAACACAAATATACACATTTCAAAGTGGTTAAGTTTAGTCGTGTAATGTCTTTATTATTGAATACATGATTCATTTTCTGTCACATTGCCCTATCAAGTCTCAGGAAGTTTAGAAAAGATACGTTCAAAATAGCCTGGGTTTACTAACTAAATAGTACAACGGTGACATTTATTTTTTACTTTTGTAAAATACTATTTCTGGAAAGTGAATTTATTTTTCTATCAATGAATGTGAAAATTTTCTTCATGTCTGGTCAAAAAATCACTGCAGGGTGTGTTGTGTTTCAATTACTGAAATCCAATGTTTGTTCTACTGGAATATATCTGGAAATTCAAAACTCATAGGCTCATTCCTTCTGAGTAACACATTTTAAAAGAATATAAAGATAGAACAGGAAGGGATTTAGGTTGATCCAGTGTAAAATCTTACACAAATTTTGGTAAGCATTAACTATGAAGAAGTACAACGATGGTGGAAGAAACAGAACAGATTTGTTCCCTCGCGTGCAATCTTTGTCTTCTGGGAAATAAAAACAAAACTGTGTTTGTGTTTCCCCCACAATAGCTAGTATTTAAGGCCTATTGAAACTTCTTCACTCTGCTGTATGTATTTACCACACATAGTGAATGAGGAAGGTCCAAGCTCCTCCCCTTGCCTCTGCCTCTACAGAATGTACCTCCCCATGAAAGGCCTTACCTTCTTATAGGAGGGAATGGGGTGTGGGTTGGGAGGGGGAGGCTGGAGGTGCAGGAGGAGGAAAGAGAGGGATCTGTGGTTGGTAAGTAAAATGAATAAAAATTGTCTTAATAAAAATAAAAAGAATGTTATGCTTGGAAAAAAGGAAAATGAGAAAGATAAATTAGGAAAGTGGTAACCAAAGACATTCTGGAAGACATAATTTTTCAAAAACGAACTTTTAAAGAAAAGGTATAATTTGTAAAGTTATTAGTAATCATTTTATTCTCCATGCTCTTGTAGCAAAAGAGTAGAAACAACAGTCTTTGGCCAACTATTCAAAAGGCATGGGGCCTGGTCTGGAGTGTTGTTGATAGACTTAGTAAGATGCTGGTGGAAAAAACTGATTTCCTTTCCCAGCTTGTAGGTATCAATTACAAATGGCTTCTTGGTTAGGAATAAGACTTTGTATCCATTTCCCTTTCTCAGAGCTGGAATCTTGTCTGGCTTGAATGTGTGTGGGACTTGTGCATGTTGTCACAAGCTCTGTAAGTTCATATGTGTATCAATTGTATTATGTCTGGATAACGCTGTTTTCTTGGAGTAGTTCACCACCTGTGGCTCTTACAATCTTTCTGCCTCCTCTTCCTCATAAATTCCTGAGCTTTGGGAGGTGCTGATGAAGACACTCAGCTATACACCCTACAATCTACAGTTATTTCTTTTAAGCAGTTTGTCATAGTGACAGAAAGCTAACTAGTAAATTCTGGATTGCAAATAAATGAAGCTTCTGCATTTATCTTTTCAGTCTAAATTCCACTTATTAACAATGTTCACATACATCTTGAATACACCAATGTAGCTAAAATGTCACAATTTCTACATATAATCAATATAATGCCAATTACTAAGATATTTTCTAATTTATGACAAGGTTTTGAAATACAGTTTGGATTTTTAGTGTAGTTTGGACTGAGTGCACGATAATATTGAGTGTTATACAGGTGAGTGGCCATGGCCTTGAACTATATCGGTCAAGGACACAGCAACAAGGTGAAGTGGAAAGATGAAAGTGTGAAGTCATACAGATCAGAGTTTGAACTCCAGCCTGTCACTGAGGCGTGGTGGATACTAGGGAAAATGTCCACACTTCTATCTGGAGGACCACTATGAGCCTTAGATTTTTCATGCATAGAAAATCAATGATAGTACCTGCCTTGGAAAGCTGCTGTGAAAACGGTAGAGACACCAATAGCACCAGGCATGACTTTCCCAGTGAGTCTTCACATGTGTTTTCCTGCCTCTTTCTTCAAAGAGTCATTGTTCATTTCACCTTTGTTTTCCCAGCTGGTACGATGGTAGACAAAGAATAAATGTTCATGGAACTAAAAAAAAATCTTAATCCTCCATTCTTTATGAGGAACTAGTGGGAATTTTTATACAACACTGCAATGTATTCATTTATCCTTAAAACTGCATCTGAAATAGGCTTCAGCTTCCTAAATGATAATGACATTAGACTTTAAGCATTCTGTGGAAATGGAATCAACTCTTTCTTGTTGAAGATGATGTTGATCATGGTGTTTATCACAGTCATAGTTTACAGAAGAAATATACCTTTTTGCTATACTTTGTTGCTTTTCTTTTTATCCCAAAAGACAAATTAAAACTTCAAAAACAACTATTGAGTGCTCTTGAACAATTAAAGGACGTTAGACAGGTTTTGGAGATAGAGTTTTTCTATGTTTCTCAAAGCAGCCTTAAATTCAGCCACCCTAGTTTTGCTATACAGATGTTCAATACAACACCTGACTTAATATAACAAAAACAGACAAAATTCAAACAGCGTTGGGAGGCAAGGTAATTAAAGGATCTTGGTGTGATCAATGCATGCTATATGTGTCTTTATATGTCATACTGTACCACATTAACAGGTATAATATATATGCTAAGGGAAAAAATGATGTTTAAATAAGCAAAATTATGATAAAAAACTGAGTTCCATTCTTTTTATATCTATACCTGAAGCTATTCTGCATCTTAGAATATGTATATGTGCTTTTACATCATATAACTCACATTCTTTTGACTATTCTAATTATATTCCATGTATTCCTATCATCTATATTCATAAAAATGACTAATAAATTATCCTGTGATCACTAAGAACTCAGTTCTTCATTTCCTTTACAGTAATTTGATATTAGGTTTCCAAATCTTTACAATTGATAAAAGTGTCCATAGCATCTGTACTTACACACACACACACACACACACACACACACACACACACACATACACACACACAAATAGCTGATATTATTTGAATACATAAGAACAAGACAGTTTTATGGATTTAGTGAAAACAGTTTTCTTCAGTGCCTTCTATGAAAGTAGTGAATGTTTTTTATTTTAAAACAGCCTGTCATCTTTTCTTAGAACATATTAATTGATTAAAATAATGAGTTTCTCTCAAACTCTCCTGCCTCATTCATCTCAGTGTTAGAAATGCAGGAGTGTGCACCATGCTGGGACATCTGAAAACCTTTTATAATTACATTAATAAACTTATAAATGTACAAAATAAAACATTTAAATTAAGCTGATCAATTGGCATAAAGAATGTCACAGATAAAAATGCCTTAGCTTAATGTTCTGGTTATTCTTTGTTGCAGAAAATAATGAGCTATGAAATATCAAGATAAAACTGATGGATTAATTGTAACATGATTGCTTTCAAAAAGAGATATAAACATCAAGAAATTACATATATGGTAAAATAAGTCATAAACAAAAACAGAATTTACAAAGATGTTATAAAGTGAAAATATCCACAGAAAATGTATGATTATAGAATGGAATCCATAGTTTCTCACATATCCTAATGAACTATCTCATTAGAACAGAATTATCTCAATGTAGCACAAAGGAATACAGAAATAAAGTGAAAGTAGTTCTGCACTGCAATTTCTTTTTTTTACAATAGGTAAGCCAGGACACCACCCTAGGCAAGAAGGTCCTCTTGGGCAGAAAGTGCACTTGTTTTGTTTTGTTTAATGCACGTGTTGACAGTGTTTGTTTCCCATTAGCTGGAGTCCCACCTAACCGTCTTTTTTAACTTTGGCTAGTTTTTCAATTATCTGCACAAAGGAAATGAAGGAAATGGGGAAAGTGTCAGCAGCTCCAGCCCATCAAATTCTAGGAATAAGTGGTGTATCAGGGGAGTACACACAAGTTTTACCAAGCTGGGGAGACTTTAAAATTTACATACATTTCATAAAGTAGGGAAGATTTTAAAAAAATTCTTAAAAGTGGGCTAGATTTATGGGATATGAATCATTTTTAGGGTAGCTACCATTGATAGAAAAGGATTTTTTTTTGTTTTTTTGTTTTTCGAGACAGGGTTTCTCTGTGTAGCTTTGCTCCTTTCCTGGATCTCGTGCTGTAGACCAGGCTGGCCTTGAACTCACAGAGATCCACCTGGCTCTGCCTCCCGAATGCTGGGATTAAAGGCGTGTGCCACCACTGCCAGGCTTAGAAAAGGAAATTTTTACAGCTACAATAAGTATGAAAGTTTAAGAAAATAATCATTGAACAAAAATGGACAAATAGATATCAATAGATAGTTAATTCTGAAATTAACTAGGATTAGACTTTGTCGTGTTTAAAACTTTCAAAACAAAAACAATACAAAAAAAAACCCACCATCAACAACATTGGGGTGGCTTAGTTATTTTTCTATTGTTGTGACACCATGGTCAAGAAGAAAAATGAAAGAATAAATTCAATTTTGGGACCCACAGATGCAGGGGTAAGAGTCCATGCCCATCATAGCAGAGAGAGAGAGAGAGAGAGAGAGAGAGAGAGAGAGAGAGAGAGAGAGAGAGAGGGAGAGAGAGAGAGAGAGAGAGAGAGAGAGAGATAGAGAGAGAGAGAGAGAGAGAGAGAGAGAGAGAGAGAGAGAGAGAGAGAGAGAGAATATGAGAACAGGACAGACATATCCAAACCAGGAGAGAATAGATATAATAAATGCAGGTGTCACTGCAGGAGTGAGGATTTTTATCACTTTTCCCTGTCCAGATGCCCTGCAACTTTGCTTTTAGCAGCAAATGCTGCTATGTACAGCATTGAATGATTGTGGAAAACATTTAAAAATTAATTCACAGTATTTTATTCTTATCCCCTACTTCTAACCAGTTGAAAATGCACCTAGAGAAATAACACAGTGAAAATAAATATAGAATTGAATTAGAAAACATTCCTAATGATCTCAGTTTTTCATCCAGTATAAAATGTTTCCATCAGAATTTAGGAGAGTATATCTGGCACTTTCTATATCAATAGATATATACAAATGCAAATATGGACTTACATTCTCATTCCAAGGCCAGAAATATAAAAAAGCAAGTTTATCATATATAAAATATCCAGAAATTCTGTATGTCTGAAAGATCAGAAAAATGAAAAAATTATTAGGATATTTAAAAATGCTGCACTGTGTGGGTTTGAAGACTTTTGAATCTCAAGTGAAGGGAAATTACACCCATGGGTATAGAAGTTGCAACTGAAAGAAGTTAACAAAATCAGAATATTAAATTATTACTGTATTGCTAAAAGCAAAGAAACAAAAGTACAGGTTTAAAAAGGGTTTCCAGTGTCACAAATTCATGGAAAAGAAACTTGTCTCTTATGTTTTGGATCCACAGTGAAGAAAATTATGGAATTACATAACAAATTCAAATCAAGTAAATCAATTTCTTGGCAAGGAATGTCTGCTTAATTACAGTACTAGATCATACTAAGGTTTTGTTCTATTAACTTAGATCATGTACTCTGAGAAGAAAAGAATGAGGTAGGTAAATGCATTTCAGGGGTGTTTTTCACTATTTCAAAGATGTCATGTTTTGTTTTAAAAATCCATAACATGGACTATGAGATGACTCAGATGATAAAGGTGTTTGGCCCTGACTCTGAAGACTTGAGTTTTCTCTCCAGACCCCACATGGTGAAAGAAGAGTACTAATCCCCACTCCCTATACATAGAAATCATTCAGCAAATGTAATACAAACTTCTAAAAAGTCCATAGCTAATGTGCCTATGCCTGGAGTTGAAACATTTATATTATTTTCCTGAGTATGTGGTATGAAACATTTCTTTCAATGGTAGGAATTTCTTTTTTATAATATCCTTGAAAATTATCTATTTCTCTTTTCTATATTCCCAACTAAATATATTGAAAATACTGATATGGTCATGATAATACCTCATAAGAGCTGAGCTTCCGTATTTTTGTATTAGGTGTTATTCTCATTACTACTTGTGTTTTACTTACTATTGACCCTTCTTTTTTTTTTTTGGTTTTTCGAGACAGGGTTTCTCTGTGTAGCTTTGCGCCTTTCCTGGAACTCGCTTGGGAGACCAGGCTGGCCTCCAACTCACAGAGATCCGCCTGCCTCTGCCTTCCGAGTGCTGGGATTAAAGGCATGCGCCACCACCTCCCGGCATCCATTGACCCTTCTTATCAAAAAAAGTCTTCAAGATTATTTTCAAACCAATACACAGAACTATTTGATACAAGAAAATCCTAGTATTACACTCTAATTTTTTTTTTTCAAGACAGGGTTTCTCCATATAGCTCTGACCCTCCTGGAACCTGCCTTATAGACCAGACTGGTCTTGAACTCAGAGATTTGCCTGCCTCTGCCTCCTGAATGCTGGGACTAAAGGAATGTACCACCACCTCCCAGATGATCTGATTGTTTTTAACATAGAAACTTATACTTCTGCTCTTACCAATCAAATATATTAATCATTCTTTCTGTGGTATATTGTAATCATTTATACATACATGAGCTTTTTCCATTTCTAATGAACAAATACCATTATTTTCATAGAAGCACAAAAATATTTCTTTAATGGCATGGTTTCAATTCCTGAATTTTTAATTTATATCATATTTTATAGGTCATTAATTAATATTGCAAGAAATACTTAAATTTACATATTTTTGGAATTATACCATGACTGAAAAATTTTTCCTATTATCAGGACTACTTACATAATTATTTTATTTTAGTACTACAATATTTGCTACCAAATATTTGCCTATCTCCATCATCATTTTCTTGCATCTGTTAGTGAATAATGTCTGTTAAATACATGAAAGATTAAGATAAAAGATTGTTGATCTTAAAAAATGATGTCTTGATAAAAATATTCCAATATTTGTAACATATAAAAAATCATACAAACATTCCAGGAGAGCAACTAGGTTACTTTAAAAGTTCTGTCTACCTTAAAGATATAACAAAGGATTGAAAAATTCAGTATCATAAAGAATGTAATTAAATTTAATAAATTTCAAAAATGATGAAAGAAAAATTAGTATCCTAAAAATGGTGCAGAAATTATATATACCTGTTATAAACTATAAAGTGAAAAATAATATAATTGCAGGAAATACCTAAAAATTAATTCTAATATTAAAAAAATAAAATACTGCCATCTTTATTGTATTTGTAGTTGATCTTACATTATATGTATATATAAAATTTAAGAAAAATACAAGAATTGTGAAGGTAATGAGTATACTCAAATGAAGACATATTTTTAATAAAGTTATGGAATATTGTGAGTATATGAGCAATGAAGTACAGACATTCTCACACTAATGCAAGGTAAAATAAGTCAATAAAACTAATGAGATGGGAAAACACATGTAAATTATGTTGAAGATTTAGAGACAGAAAATTAATACAAGATTTGTTCAAGAGATTTTTAAGTGTGTTGTCAGAGCAAGAATGAACTACTCAGGCAAAAAGTAGGATAATACACATGTATGTATGTGTATACATGTCACTATATGCATATTAATGTTTCATATTTATGAAAACATTCCTTACATAAAGCATTCTATTCTTTGGAAAAGTTAGTGCGTCATTTTGAAATATAAATTCTTATTTAGTCAATCATCAAAAACAAAATCAGATAGCATCATTTTTAAATGATATCCTAAAAGCTACAGATAAAGTGATACAAATAAAATGGTTTCACTTTTTAGAGAGAGTGAAAAATTGTAAGTCCAGGTACTCTATAGGAAAAGAACAACATGAATATATAGTAAAGGCAGAGTAGAGGTGGGAATGATGTCTCAGACCTGAAGAGTACTTGCTGCTTTTTCTGATAATCCAAAAATTCTTCCAAGCATCCAAGCTGGGTGACACACAATTACCTGTAACTTCAATTCCAGAAGCTCCAACACCCTTCTTCCAGCCTCTGTGGACACCCCTTCACATACCTATTATCTTGTAGATACATATATACACAAGGATAACTATTTTAAATAAGGAGGATTATTTTTTGCTTTGTTTTGCAAGGCAGCTACTATACTGTACTAGCACATTTAGGTTGAGTCTTCACATTTAAAATAGCATGTTGAAAAACAATCCCTCACAGAAGTTTCCAGAACTTTATCTGTAAGTTGATTCCCAATCTAGTCAAGTCGACAACTAAAACTATCAATATTAACATATATACATACACAAATATATACTTCTTTTAATTCTCTTGTCCCTACATTCTCTCTTTTCTCCCTAAAAAATCTGTATCAGTAACACCATTCAATTCAGCAAATATTTATCTCTTGCTTCTTAGTTCCTATTTAGAAATCATTACCTATATGTTCAGAATGCCATGTCACTCTCTACCTTTGAAAGAAGATATTTACTCTGAAAATTCCATAAGGTTCACCACATCTGATCTATATAATATTTCTATTAGTTCAGTGTGTTTTCTGTTTGCTGTTTCAAGAGGAATCTCAGGTGTGTTGAGTTTGTTCTTGTAAATGTGCTCCTCTGAGAGGAAATATTTCTGTGAGGATTTTTTAAGACACCTATGCACAGAAGATCATGCAAGAACAAATATTCCATTGTGATGGTTTACTGAAAATGTGTGTGTGTGTGTGTGTGTGTGTGTGTGTGTGTGTATGTGTGTGTGTGTGTGTGTGTGTGTGTGTGTGTGTGTGTGTGTTTCTGTTGAGCCAATGATGAGTTCAGGCAAATGAATATAAATTAGAGATATTAATAAAGTACTGTCATGGGCTCTCCAACAATTTATCACATTTTCTAATCAGAAATTCAATGATAACAAAAATGTTAGGTTGAAACTGAAAAGAAATAAAAATCACATAATTTGTATGAGTGCATAAAAGTTGAAAATTGTAGCCATGTTCAAATATCTACCCAATTTTCAAATTCATAATGAAGAATTTGTGGCTATTCTAACTATATAAAAGTATAGTGAGATGCATAGACTTTGTATCTGGCTAATTTCTCTCCATGGTGTCATTTATTTTCAATGTCTTTATAGTAAAATTTTAAATATAAAATAGGTTGGACAATTTTTCCTCTGTGCAATCTTCTAATTTACCATGAGTTAAACACAGTATTTCAAAAAACCCTTTTAAGAGAATTTACCAAATACTAGCATTTGTGCAAGATCAAAGATAAGAGAATATACAAGTACAAAGACTTAGGAAATCAGCTAATGCAGAACTTATCTTCATACATAGAAACAAGTGGTTGAAAGAAAGTAGGCAATTTCTGAGTAAGCTTGTGTGGGGATTATTTTATGTGTTTGATAAATACCTGTCTTGAAGTTTTCTACTAAATAGTCCTGTTAATTCTTGGCAAGTTATTCTTGACATCTGACATTTGTGTAAACTTATATAGAAAAAAATTTGTTGAGAAATAGCATGGATTGTGGACTTATCATTCTATGATATCTCACTAAATATAAAACAAGGATTTGGATCATTTAAGTATATTCATTATGTATTTAGTTAAGATAGGTTTATGGATATTTCATTTTAAGAAGAAAAATGGTCCAGGAACTTAGGCAGGTCCTGGTGAAACACCCTGCTTTCTTCCTTCATGAGGAAAACCACAGAATCCCTGCACAGCCCATCCCCATTTCTAAGTGTCAGCTCCCAATGCCTAGGAACACATATTACCCAGAACCAGAGACGCTGGTATCCACACATATTAGGATCCAAGAAGAATTTCCCACCAGGCAGTATCTACCACACTCTCTTAAGAAAAAGAGATGTAACAGAAACCAAGGAACAAAACACCCACCAAACAAAGACAAAACTAGATATCAGCACCTAGAAGAAAATCCTCTCAAACCTGCATGTCTAGATGCCAGGGTAAAAAACAATCAGTGACTTCCAATGACAGGATGTTTCCACTAGAACCCAGCCACCCTACCACATCAGGACATGAGCATTCAATGTACCTGAAGCAAAAGACAAATATCTTGACATAGCCTTTAAAAATATGATAGACGTCCTTAAAGATGGGACGAGTAAATCCCTTAAATAACTCTATGAGAACAGAAACACACAGTGGAAGACAATGAATGAAACAGATCAAAACATGAAAGTGAAAATTAAATCAATGAAGAACACTCAAACTAAAGGAAATTGGGAAATGAAAATTTTAATAACTCTAATAAAACTAGAGACACACTCCTTACCAAGAGAATATAGGAGATGAAAGAGAGAATCTCAGGCATTTAAGACGTGACAGAAGTGGGTCAAAAAATATGGAATCAAAAAACAAAATTCCTGACACAATATATCCTAGAAATTGGAGATACTATGAAAATACCAATTCCTAAGAAAAATAGGAATAGAAGAATGAGAAGAAACAAAGCTCAAAGTCAAAGAAAATATTATCAACAAAATAATAGAAGAAAATTTCCCCAACCTAAAGAAGGAGACACATAGCAAGGTACAAGAAGCACACCCAACACCATGTAGACTGGACTAGAAAAGAAATTTCCTTCATTATGTAATAAACACTAAACATACAGAACAAAGAAAGAATATTAAAACCTTAAAGGAAAAAAGACCAATAGCATATACATGCTGATCTATAAGAGTAACACCTGACTTCTCAATGGAGACTCTAAAAGACAGAAGGGTTTGAACATATGTTCTACAGACTCTAAGGGATCACAAAAGATTGCAAAGAACACTATACTCAGGAAAACATTCAGTCACAAAGAATGGAGAAAATAAAGTATTCTGTGATAAAACCAAATTTAAGCAATCTCTGTCTACAAATCCAGCCTTACAAGAAGCCACTAGAAGGAAAACTCCAACTTAAAGAGATTAACTATAGCCAAGAAAACACAGGCAGTAAACAATCCCAGACCATCAAATCAACAGAGGTGAAACACAAACACACACACACACACACACACACACACACACACACGCACGCACGCGCACACACACACACACACACACACACACACACACACACACACACACACAAACATGCACCACAACAGCAAAAAAACAGGAATCCATAAACACTGGTCATTGATATCTCTCAACATCAATGGTCTGAATTATCCAATAAAAGGACACAGACTAAGAGAATAGATGCATAAAACAGGATCCATTCTTATGCTTCATTCAAGAAACACATCTTACCATCAAGATTAGACATCATCTCAGCACAAAAAGATAGGAAAAGTTAATCCAAGCAAATGGACTTAAGAAGCAAGCTGGGCCCTGAAATCAATAAAAGAGAAACAGTAATATATATATATATATATATATATATATATATATATAGATAGATAGATAGATAGATAGATAGATAGATATAGATATATAGATATATAGCTATATAGATAGATAGATAGATAGATAGATAGATAGATAGATAGATGATAGATAGATAGAAGCAATGAAATAAAGAGTTGGGATTTTTTGACAAAATCAGTGGATTGACAGATCTTTAACTAAAATGTGGAGAGAGAATATAAAAATCAACAAAATTAGAAATGAAAGTAGGGCATAATATAGACAAAGGAAATATGCCTGCACTCCACTAAATGGGAAAATCTAAAACATTAATTAATAATAATAATAACAAGTCAATAAAATAAGGAATACTTCTCTCGATACTTACCACATAACAAGGTTAATTCAAGACCAGATAATCAATTTAAACAGATCTATAACTCATAGTGAAATAGAAGCAGTAACTAAAATTTTCCCACAAAAAGAAAGCTCAGGACTAGATGGTTTTATGGCAACAATTTTCCAAAATTTCAAAGAGGAGTTGTTGCCATTATTGCACAAAATAGAAACAGAAGGAACATTGCCAAAATCATTTTAGAAAGCTACAGTGACCTTGATACCCAAACCATGGAAAGATTCAACAAAGAAAGAGAATTACACACCAATTTTCCTCATGAACATAGATGTGAAACTACTCAATAAATATTTGTACACCAAACCCAAGAACACATAAAAAATATCATACACTGTGATCAAGTAGGTTTCATTATTGAGATGCAGGGAGGAGTCAACATATGAAAATCTGTCAATGTAATCCAACATATAAACAAACTGAAAGAAAAAAATCACATGATTATCTCATTAGGTGCAAATAAGGCCTCTGACAAAATCCAACACACTTTTATGATAAAAGTCTTGGAGAGAGAATGTATACAAGGGCCATCCCTAAGCATAATAAAGGCAATTTACAGCAAACCTATAGCCAACATCAAATTTAATGGAGAAAAACCCAAAGCAATTCTGCTAAAATCTGGAGCAAGACAAAGTTGTCCACTATCTCCATATCTATCCAATATAGTACTTGAAATCTTAGCTAGAGTAATAAGAGAACTGAATGAGATCATGGTGATACAAATTGGGAAGGAAGAGGTCAAAATATCTTTATTTGCAGATGATATAAAAGTATAAATAAGTGACCTGAAAATGGAGTCATCAGAAAACTCCTATAGCACTTTCAGCAATGAAGCTGGATACAAAAGTAACTCACAAAAATCAGTAGCCTTCCTATATACAAATGACAATTTGACTGAGAAAGAAATGAGGGAATTACCACTTTTTAGAGTAGTATCACATAATATAAAATACATTGGGGTAACTCTTACTAAGCAAGTGTGTAGATGTAACCGACCGCCTTATTAAATAAGAAACACAGAGCCAATGCAAAGGTGAAAGCCCAAGAGGTCAGAGCCAGAAGCTTACCCGCTTTCCGCCAGCTAGCTTCTCCCGCCAAGAGAGCTCTCCGAAAAGGGAGTTTCTTCCTGTGCGGTTGTCTTATAAGGAGTCCTGTTTCTTTCTTCTCATTGGTTATAAACTAACTACGTGGCTGTCTCGTCACAGTCTCTCTGTACAGACCTCCCGAGTCTTCTATGGTTGGTATTGAGATCAAGGGCGTGTGTCTCCAATGCTAGCTGTATCCTTGAACACACAGATATCTACCTAGCTCTGCTTACCAAGTGCTGGGATTAAAGGCGTGCACCACCACCGCCCTGGCTTTCGCTATGGCTTGCTAATAGCTCTGACCCCTAGGCAACTTTATTTATTAACGTACAAATAAAATCACATTTCAGTACAAATAGAATACCACTATATCTCCCCTCTTCTAATTTAATAAAAAGAAAAAAAAAGGAAAGTTGTAACTAATATAAGAAAAACTATATACAAAAGTACAATAACTATATACAATATATACAAGTGATGAATACCTAAACAATGTCTAGTCCATTTGTATTTGACAAATTCAGAGAAAATAATTTCATTACTTATCCTATTTTGGTAAGTTCAAAATGTACCTAATTCCTTTCTATCCTAACTAATCTTCAACTATAATTAATTAATCTTCAGCTATGACTAATTAAACTTCGACTATAACTAACTAATCTTCAACTCCCTCAGAGACCCAAGAAGGAAATAATATTACCTAACAAAAATAAAAACAGGAAGTGCATGCAAGCAGCTTCCAAAAAAATTGTGAGTTGACAGAAACAGCCAGCCGCCTGGACAGTCACCTGAGGTTTCTCCACAGTGTTGGGGCATCATCTTCAGCCTATAGGCTTAGCGTATCTGACAGACTCATTTGTGAAGTAGGATGTACACAAGTTTAACAGTTCAACCTCACCTTGGGTGAGAGCAGTCCATGTACCAGAAATACCTGAATTCCACTAGTGTCATGTCCTGATTCAGGATTTTAAATTCTGGAAATTGTTGATGGTTTTTTAATCCAGCTGTCCATTCTTCTTGACCGTGTATGTGTGGCTTCATCTCAGCATCCCGTTCTTCTCCACATCCCTCTATTAAATGCCAGTCTGCTATTGAGAGGCGTGAGCTTAGTTACTCTTCAAGAATAACTGTTTCAGCTGCTGTTCCATTGCACATCAGAAGCCATCGGCCCACTGCCTGTTCAGCTGCCTTCGAAGGAAAGGGCACTGTACCTTTTCCGGATTGCAAAGGCCACTTCAGGGATGGTGCCATATTGTCCTGGCCTCAGGAGATGCCTTTTGATAAAGCCATAACCACACTTACTTTGGCAAGAATCAGTAGTCCTTTGTTTCACATCTGTCCATTTTGTCCTGTTGTCAGCAGTAGATTCGAGGATACTTTGTTGTCCAGTGGCTAACATTTGCCACAATGAAAGTTAACTCCATATGCAGTTTCTTCAATGCCCATATTCTCTCTGAAGTAGTTTGGTACTGCCAGGAGCCAACATGTCTCATAGTCATAACAAAAAAGAAAAATTTTCTAAGTTATTAAAACATTTTAAATGCCATTTTCTGTAGATCTCTGAAGGGTTTGAAGATGACCTGTCTATCTAAAATATATCTGCTCAATCTTGGAAACATACCTAATATGACTACAAGTTCTATTGTAATGTCTAACTGCTAACTTTCATTTCTTTATATCCTAATAGTTGGTAATAACATTCAAGAATCAATAATCTGCATTATTTTGTTAAATGAATGGTATAAGTACAATTAGAAATAAACATATAGCATTTCCTAATAATATCAATTTCAATATATATAATTTGTATACAATATAAAACAATCCAATCCAATGTAAAGTATTTAAAACTAATAATTGTCTTTTTCTTTTTCTTTTTTTTTTTTAAACAAGAACCTTAAATCTAACCTCCTTTGCTTAGCCCTTTTCCTAACCCTTGATAACCAGTTGTAACTAACCCCTCTAAACAATGAAAATTATCCCAGACCCAAAAACCCATTAAAAGACCAAAAAACCACCCGTCCCACACCACCTCTTTGGGAATGTGGGCGTCATATTCTCAAAATTGCTTCCTGCTGGGTATGGGCGAAGGTATCTTTATTCTGAAAAGAAAAATTTTAGGTTAATTGTCAAATTCTAGGAAAGGTAACTATATCCTTCATTATCCAGTCTGTGTATAATACCAGAGTTCAGGATTTATCTCAAGTCCTTATTCAAGTAGTCTTTGAGACTGAATCATCTCAGTCAGCCCTCTCAAAATTGTTCTAAGAACTTTGTAGTTCAAAGCTGATCTGTAGATGATGTTTGTCAGCTTAGTGATGTTATTATTGTCCACGTGGAATTGTTGTTGTTGTGGGGCCCCATCTTCTTCCTGGAGACTTCAGTTGATGTTAGGCCTGGCCGTGATTTCCTGCAGAAAACTAATAAGAGACTCGAACACAAAGACATATATATGCAGCTAATCGGAGCCTTTTTTCTTTCTAGAATTAGTTAGTACTCTATATGACCATTCATATCTTAACAGTTTAAAATGTATCTATCTATCTATCTATCTATCTATCTATCTATCTATCTATATATAAATCTTATAAATTTTGATATAAAACTCATACTTTAAGAAAAGTTTAAAGAATCAGAATAGAATCAAAGAGTTGAGATTAGTAATAGAATAGTCCCTTAATTAATTTGGCTTTTTATTTTGTCTGTCCCATAGCAGAAGATGGCTCTTCTTCTGGCATGATACAGAGAGTTTGCATTTTCCTTTTAACAACATGCTTGAGTTTAAAGAAGGAGAGAGCCATTCTCCAACTCTAAAGTCAGCTTTAAATTTTAATTGAACTGGGACTATTAGAAGATCAAGTGTTAAATTTCTTTAGAGAAGAGTAGAAACAAACATTTAGGAAGACTTAAAATTTTTTAGATGATATACCAATAGGCCATTTTACTCTGTTTCCTGGGATAGATGGTTTGTCCCTTTTCTTCAGTTGTCTCATTTGTCCAGCGTTCTTCAGATTCCTTAGGCTTCATTCTCCTAAAAGACAAAAACAAAAACCTTTCCCCAAGACTAATTTTGGGGATGTTCCTTTTTGCCAAGTTATTATCTGATTAAATGAAAAAGCATGTGTTAATGGTATAAGTTAGTTTAAATTGGATGTTCATGCTGGTTGATGAACTACCACCTCCTCTAATTAAGAGGTTTCTTGTTCAAATCGAACCTTTATCAATTTTGATGGTACCCACAGCTTATCTTCTCCTGTAGAAACAAAAGCAAAACCTCGTCCCCAACGTAGCACATACCCCGGTTTCCATTCTGAGGTCAGCACATCCTTAAAGTATATAGGCTGATTTAATTCTGTAGTTTTTTCTATTATCCAATGTCTCTCTGCAGCTGTTGTTCCTTTCTCATTGGCATTGAGAAAATTCAAAGTTAATAGAGCATTATGCAGTCTATTTCTGGGGGTTTTTGTTACCCCTTTCTGTTTATTTAGCATATCCTTTAGAGTTCTGTTTGATCTTTCTATAACTGCTTGACCTGTAGGATTATGTGGTATTCCTGTAATATGCTTTATATCGTAATAAGCAAAAAACTGCTTCATTTTAACAGAGACATATGATGGAGCATTGTCAGTTTTGATTTGTGCAGGTATACCCATGATGGCCATAACTTCTAGCAAATGAGTGATTACAGAATCAGCTTTTTCAGAACTCAAAGCAGTTGCCCACTGAAATCCCGAATAAGTATCGATTGTATGGTGTACATATTTCAATTTTCCAAATTCTGCAAAGTGAAACACATCCATTTGCCAGATTTCATTCCTCTGAGTACCCTTTGGGTTACATCCTGCTGGTAATGGCGTCTGATTGTAAAAGGAACAAGTAGGACATTTCTTTACTATTTCTTTGGCTTGTTGCCAGGTTATGGAAAAATCCTTTTTTAAACCTTTACTATTGACATGATGTTTTTTATGAAATTCTGAGGCCTCCAGCACATTTCCTATCAATAATTTATCAATCTCATCATTACCTTGTGCTAGAGGGCCTGGCAGACCAGTATGAGATCGAATGTGAGTTATATATAAAGGATGACTCCTTTTCCTGATGGTATCTTGTAGTTGAATAAATAGTGAAGTTAATTCTGAAGCATCAGGGATAAATTCCGCAGTCTCAATATGTAATACCACTCTTTCAGCATACTGAGAGTCAGTTACTATGTTGAGAGGTTCTGAAAAATCCATTAATACCAACAGAATAGCATACAATTCTGATTTTTGAACTGAATTATAAGGACTTTGAACCACTTTACTCAAATTTTCTGATTTGTAACCTGCTTTTCCTTGTTTGTTGGCATCTGTATAAAATGTACGAACTCCAGATATGGGTTTTTC